>JADRCC010575400.1:0-17266 GCA_019843855.1 Hylomyscus alleni
TTTTTTTTTTTTCAGACAAGGTCTGGTTCTATAGCCCAGGCTAGCCTTGAGCTCTCAATCCTGCCTCAGCCTCCTGAGTGCTAGGATCTCCGACCTGTAGCACTGTGCTTACTTCTCTTCTTGATCTATTCTTTCATCCAGAAGGCCCCAGTTATTGTTACTCTGTGCAGTACAAACCAGAGGCTGCACCTCAACCGCACCCCTCCCTTGATGTATTCCTGAGAGCATCTATCTACCTGCTAGAATAGGAGATAAAAGATTTGATAAACTAGGGTTTGCCAAAGGGAAACAGACATATGCAGACAGAGGAAGCTGGGCTATATTCACTCTTTTTTCTTTCCTTTTCTTTCTTCCTTTCTCTCTCTTTCTTTCTTTCTCTCTCTCTCTCTCTTTCTTTCTTTCTTTCTTTCTTTCTTTCTTTCTTTCTTTCTTTCCTTCCTTCCTTCCTTCCTTCCTTCTTTCTTTCTTTCTTTCTCTCTCTCTCTTTCTCTCTTTCTTTCTTTCCTTTTCTTTCTTCCTTTCTTTCTTTTTTTCTTTTTTAAATCAGGAACTCCTTAACCCCAGGCATGGCATGAATCTGTTCTGGAGGATGGGACATTCCCAGCCTTTATCACCTGTCAACGGTTTACCTTGTAATCACAAGGACAATTAAAAGCTGGGCGTGGTGGCGCATGCCTTTAATCCCAGCACTTGGGAGGCAGA
This sequence comes from Hylomyscus alleni, assembly GCA_019843855.1. NCBI lineage: Eukaryota > Metazoa > Chordata > Mammalia > Rodentia > Muridae > Hylomyscus > Hylomyscus alleni. The sequence goes on from JADRCC010575400.1 coordinate 703, forward strand.
GGCAAGTGGATTTCTGAGTTCGAGGCCAGCCTGGTCTACAGAGTGAGGCCAGGACAGCCAGGGCTATACAGAGAAACCCTGTCTTGAAAAAAAAAAAAACAAAAAACAAACAAACAACAACAAAAAAAAAAAAACAAGGACAATTAAAGCTCACCTTGGAGGAGGGACTGTAGAGGGCTTCACAGGAGCTTCCGGATGTAAATGGTGTGGCTGCCCTGTCTATAAGAAGTACAGGGGGGATACTCAGAAAACAGTTCTTATGTAAGGACTAAAAGACACCTGTGAGAGAGACACCAGCCACACTGAACTTCCTGCTGTCCGTGGAACCTCACGATTGTGACACGATAGCTCCTCTTGCCTTTGGTAAGTCTCTTTGACTTCTACGTTAGTTACTTTTCGGTCTGGTTCTTTGGGTTTTTTCACCCTTTCTCAGAAGCTACCTCCCAGTTGCCATGTGGCTGCTTGTCTATCTCCAAAAGGACAGGGCCCTTTCTATTTTCTCCATTTCCCTCCTCCAGGCAGCTGCCAGGATTTATAGCCTGCCTGCCCTACAGTCTGATTTTTCTTTTAAATTCTAATATAAATAATATAATTGTTCTTGAGCTTTAAGAAATAAATACACTCCCCCTTGATTAGTTAATTGCCAATTTAAATTGTCAAGACCTAGCTAATTATGGCAATGTTGAACAGATGCATGAATGAATGAATGAATGAATGGATGGATGGATGGATGAATGAATGAATGAATGAATGAATGAATGAATGAATGGAGAAAATATCCAAGCCTCTGAGTAGTTTGGTTTATTCAAGGAGGAAAAAGATTTTCTAATTTAGAACTTGTAACTGAAGTGATATAATTTCAGGGCCAGCAGGAAGCTCTTCTCAGGAACTGGAAGGGGGCCAGTGGGCACAGGCCCTTCTTCTAACGCCAACTCCTGAGGTGTTTCGGGTCAGTACTGGCCCCCTCCTGGAAGGTTGGGAAGGGCTCCGTACCATTTTACCTTAGAGAAGGGATTAGACTCCCTCTGCCATCCTCCCACTCAAATCCATAGCCTGGAGTTCAAGCTGCAGAAGTGTGGGAGGGGAAAGCCCAGTAGTCCTGTTGAGGTCTACCCCCCTACCCTCCTGGCAGAGCTGTAGCCATTTTGTTCCATGCCCACCAGCTATTTCTTTCTCTGTAGCTACAGCTATTTCTTTCTCTGTAGCTGTACAGATGGTTATGAGCCTTCATCTGGTTGTTGGGAACTGAATTTTAGGACCTCTGCTCGCTCCAGTAGATCTTGTTCACTCTATCCCGACTCACTCTGACCCAAAGATTTGTTATTATAAATAAATACACTGTAGCTGCTTTCAGACGCACCAGAAGAGGGCGTCAGATCTCATTATGGATGGTTGTGAGCCACCATGTGGTTGCTGGGATTTGAACTCAGGACCTTCGAAAGAGCAGTCAGTGCTCTTACCCGCTGAACCATCTTGCCAGCCCCCACCAGCTATTTCATATTGTTGCTGTAATATGCCTGTTAGTCATTAACACAGAAAAATAACTTGACTCAAAGCAGGGTCATGCTGACCACATACCTTATTCTGTTCTGTATATTCTGAGGTTCGTTAATCTTGAAATTCAACAACTGTAAGCACCACTTAGGACCAATCGGAATAAAAGTCGGTTAGAACTAGCTAGTCAAAGGAGCTTGAGTCAGAACCGACCACTAGGCAGCACTTCCTACTCATTGTGGTTTTTTTTTTTTTTTTTTCCTTTATAAACTGGCCCTGAGAAATGCTCCAGGTCATAGCCTCAGCCCCTGAGTTCTGACCTACAGCTCTAATCAACCAGTCGTAGGGTGTGCACTCACTAAACCGTCCCTGTCTGACTGAAATCAGAGTTTGCGTGGTTTGTGAGCGACTCTGGGACCCTAACACTTTGATCAGGGTAGACTGAATTGTGGATCAGAGTGGTCCAAGCCACGGCCTAAGACCAAGGTCCTCTGTGAGGTGAGGTGTCCTGTGGCAGGGCGTTGGAGCTTGGAGATAGCTCTGACGCAGCAAGCAGCCTGTAGGGGAGAGGAGGGAACAATTGTCTAGATAATAAGTAAATTAGGGGCAAGAAAAGCCTTTCTAACAATCTTCCCATCTCGTTGCCATCACACCCTCTACACTCCACACTCCAATAAGGGACACTTCCAGGGTGTTTTCCGTGGAGGCATGGGCTCACAGGAGAGGAGAGTAGGCAGACCCACGATCTGTCCCACGAGATGACTTAGGGCGATTACCGAGGGTTAAACTGTATGCTTTGAGAATGAAGCATCCTGGATCTGACCAAGTAGTCAAAGCCTTTAATCCCAGCACTTGGGAGGCAGAGGCAAGAAGATCTCTGTGAGTTCAAGGCCAGCCTGGTCTACAAAGTGAGTTCCTGGACAGCCAGGGCTACACAGAGAAACCCTGTCTCGAAAACAAAAAACAAACAAAAAAAGAGTCTGGATCTGAGCTTAGACTGAAATGGACCTGACTCCTTCCTGACCCTGAAAGGTGACTCCAGTTTTTTAAGCCCCAACTTCCTTGTCTTCGAAATAAAGATAAAAGGTTATTAAATAAGGAAATCCAAGCAAAATGCTCACTGCATTTCAAAACAGACACTGAATAAGCCCTGGGCTCGTGTTAGTGATCGTTTTTTTTTTGTTTTTGGTTTTTTTTTTTTTTTATCTTCAATACTTTTCATGCTTAATTTTCATCCCTCTTTTTAGAAGCAAGGGACAATACAAACTCAGTTATTTGTTCAAACCTACATCCATTCACATTTGATAATCTCCTTCCAAGGATCCCATCCCTGTTCTAACTCTGGGATACCACAGCAAATACAATCACAAAACCTCTGCTCTTGGAGCTGCAGAAATGGTTCAGAGGTTGACAGCTCATACCGTTCCCACAGAGGACCCGCGTTTGTTTCCGCGCATCCACATCTGGCAGCTCACAACTGTGTATAAAGCTCCTGGGGACCTGGTGTCCTCTTCTAGCCACCATGGATGCTGCGTGTACATGCATGTACACATAACTAGAAGTAAAAAATAAAAACTCGAGCAAAACACAGCCCTGCCCTTGTAGAGCTCACACTGAATTTGGGGCAATGAACAGAAAGTATAAGTGATCGTGAAATGCTAAAGAGTCATGAGCAAACCCCAAGTGAAGAATATGCTTGAGGGGGGATGGCTACAATTTAAAAAAAAAGGGGGGTGGGGGTGGGGGAGTTAGATGGCTCAGAGGTTAAGAACAATGGTTGCTCTTCCAGAGGTCCTGAGTTCAATTCCCAGTAATCACATGGTGGCTCACAAACATCTGTAATGGGGTTGGATGCCCTCTCAGGTGTGTGTCTGAAGACAGCTACAGTGTACTCATATAATATATACAAAAAAAAAAGGCAGGAAAAGACTGAGCCAAGGCCCAAGAAGGCTATGGTGCTAGCACATAAACATTTTCTTTCTCCAAAGAGAGAACATTGCAGAGAAAGAGACTCATGAGTGCCAAGGCCTTGAGGCACATGCCAGGTTCAGTCTGCCTCCATATTGGTGGGTTCTGCGCCTTCAACCATGGGTCCCAACAAGCTTAGGTCCAAAGTACCGGAGGGGAACAATGTGACTGAACTGAACCTGCACAGAAGTGTTTTCTCCTGCAGTGCAGGAGAACAGTTATCCACACAGCATTTTCCCCATATGAGGTACTACAAACAAGGAGATTTAATATACAGGAAGACATTATAGGTTGTGTCCGAACACCACACCGTTGTATGAGGGGATTTGAGCATCTGTAGAATTGGGAATCTTCAAGACACGTCTCTTGATAATCTTGACAGAGGGACAACTGTACCAGGACAGAGTTAGAGGCCACCACTGTTAGATGGAGAGTACGGGGAGGAGTCAAGGAGGTAAAGTCTTGGTGTTAAAAGCTGTGATCTAACTCCAGATCGGCCTCATCGCAGACAAAAGCCCACAGGCCCCTGTGACTGGGTAGATCATCCAGGAAATGCTTCAAGGGACTCAAAGTTAGATGCTAGGAGAGGGACAATGGATCCCACTTGTAAATAATTGTGATGCAACTTTTTTTAGACCTCAGATCAGAGTATAAGTTGGAAAAGTATGCAATGCATGATTTAGTGAGTGAAGGTGCCTGCCACCAAGCCTGGCAACCTGAGTTCAAGCCCCAGAACCCACATGGTGGAAGGAGAGACCAACTCCTGCAAGCTATCCTCTGACCTACATGCTCACACTCACAAGCACACACACAGTGTAAATAGGATGTAATCTAAGATAAATTTAAGTGCGTAATCAAATAAAGCAGGCTGAGAGCCAGATGTGGTAGTAGACATGTATTATCACAGGACTGAGAAGGTGGAAGCCAGAGGATTGTTAAATTCTGGGCCACCCTGGATCACATAACAAGACTAATTTCATACAAAAAAAAAAAAAAAGAGAGAGAGGGGGTGGTGCTAGCACATGGAGTATTTGAAACCAAGGACCCGAGGTATCCAGGGTAAATACTTCTTGATCCCCCAAGCCAGAGCAGATCTCTAACTGACTCTGACAGATCCCTCCACTGGCCTTCTTGTAAGTTTCTCTACCTGCTAGGGCAGCAGCACAGCCCAAATTGACAGAACGCAAGGTCAGGAGATGGCCAGAAGGCTGCATTCACTTGGTCTTCATTTTAGGTCAATTCTGCCACCTGCTGTGTACCCCAAGGCTGTCTGCCTTGGTTCCTGGGAAGGTCCTCTGGGAAGAGGTCCTTCATCTGGCCACCCACCTTTGAGGGTGTTCTAGGACTGGATCAAAGAACCTGCCACTCCAGATAATTACAGATAAGTGCCCAGGGTTATGATGTCATGGGCTTGTGCAGACAGAGTTGAGGGAGGAAATTGCTCACTTTTGGGGAGGGGCAGAATCCCTCAGGCCATTATAGTCCACTAAGTGTATTTGCCAAGTTCAAATGCTTTCTCCATGACTTGAAAAGTGACCAGTCACCTGCCCTTTCACAAGGTGTTTGGTTACCTGGGATACAGGGCTCCTCCTCCCAATCTGTGAAACAGGCTTGGCAGAGTCACACGTCTGACAGAAAGGTTGGGGAGACAGCACAGAGTGCTGTTGAAGGGGTGTGTGTGTGTGTGTGTGTGTGTGTGTGTGTGTGTGTCAGGGGTGGGGAGGGTAATACGTGTGGAGACAAGAAGAAGGTGTGCTAGAGGCAAGTAAGGGGCCTAGGAGATATTTCAGAAAGAGCTGTGGGCCTGCCATCTAGAGTCTCTCATTTCCTAACAATACCCAGCAGCTGAGTCCCCAGATTTTGTGTTTTCTTGTTTGAGTCAGGGTCCTGCTATGCAGGCCAGGCTTATCTCAAATTCACTGTGTAGCTCAGGCTGACCTTGAATTCTCTGACCTCCTGTCTCAGTTTCCTGAATGCTGAGGTTCCAAGTCTAAGTCACCATTCCCAGGTCATGCTCAGACCTTTTACAGAGCGAAGAACATAGTTACTGCATTCATGCCTACGTCTAGAATGTCGTGGTAGAAGAGACTACAGGAGCCTCGGGAATGATGAGGGTCGCTCATGACAGGGCTGAGATGACAGACCTGTGTTTGGCATCAAGAAAATGTTCTACTGAACATCTCAGTACCAAGCACCATCAAGTCTCAGACAGGGCTTTTCACCCAGACAGCAGAAAAGCACTCTGAAAGGGCCCGTTATTTATACCTGGAACTTAGAGGTCAAGAGGTAAACTAGAGTTGGTGACATAGATAGCTCAGAACCTGAATTTTAATATCAGAAGACCGTTCTCACAAGCTGCATCAACAACTTGGTGTCCCAGTTAGTCCAACTGGGCTTCTCATTTAATTACATGCTCACAGACCTACAATTTAAAATCCTGGCAGCCATGGTCTATGCAATTAAAAAACCAACAAACAGGCTTTACTCGTGCCTCTAATATTTGGTTAGAGTTTTTCATGGCTGTTCACACAGTTTCCTCTAACAGGTTCTTACTACACCACTTCAGTCCCTTCCCCAGTGCCTGTCAGTTACTGTCCAACATTGGTCATGGTCAGGATTCATTGGTCACCATAATCAGATGCTATTCAATAGGTTATCTTGTTCCTTTCCTGAGGTTGTAACTATCCTTCCACCCCACAAACCTCCACCTCTCCACACACACATGGTCTGAGGTATGGATGGTGATTAGCCATTTTTTGTTTCATTTTATGTTGTGTATGTATGTCTGGGCACCACATGCTTGCAGTACCAGTGGAGACCAAAAGAGGGCGTTGGATTCCCTAAGTCTAGAGTAACGGGAGTTACAGACAGCTGTAAACTTATTTGAGAGCTGGAAATTGAACCCGGATCCTCTGCAAGAGCCGTTGGTGCCCTTAACTGCTGAGTCATCTCTTCAGCCTTGTTGCTTGGATTTTGCATCTCCAATGGCTTTTGAGAGTTCCATGTGAAGATGTCAGCGTCTGAGACGAAGATCAGCCTTCGTCTATGAGGCGCTGCCGTTCTCTCTGCGTATCTGCGCTTTCTGTGTGGAATCAGTGCTTATGAGACACACCATCAACCAGCATCATGGAAGACAGGGAAGGAACACTCACCGTTTGCACCTTCATAGACCAAATGTGAGTTCCAACAACAAGTTCTCATGAGAGCTCCTAGCAAGCAGACGTGTGGTCAGGCTTGAAGTTCAACCCCTGAGCCAACGCTTCCATTCTACCAGGCAACAAAGGAAGCACTGTGGGACTTGCTTAAGGGGGAGGTCGCCATGTCAAGCCATCAGCATGACCTGGACATCCTACTCCAAAAATGTTTATACCTGCCTCCTCCTCTCCATCTCTGGATGTCCACACCCCAACCTTAGCTGCCATCTTTCTTGGGTTTGGGGTGGACAATTGCAATAGGCTCCTCTCCTTATTTCCTGTCCAGTGCTGTGGTAAAATAACCTGAAGAAGGCAATGGGAAAAGGTTTGTTTTTTTTTTTCAGCTCACAGTCCCAGGTTACAATCCATCACACCAGGGAAATGAGGGTAGTAGGAACTTGAAACAACTATCACATAGCACATAGCATAGAAATGAATGTGTTCACGTTTCTCCACTCTCACAGTTCCAGAGCCCCTGAGTAGGGAATGGTGTCGCCTACAGTGGGTGGGTCTTCCTGCATCAATTCACTTTATCAAGACAATCACAAACAGAAACATCCACAGGCCAATTCAATGTAGATAATTCTTCATTGGGACTCTCTTCCCAAGTAATTCTAAGTTGTGTCAAGTTGAAGATTAACATTAGTGATCATACTACCTCTGACCACAATGAACATCGACATTACTCCGCAATCTGTATGAGATTTTCAAAATGCAAAGTATAAAGTGTTATCCCTGCTTGAAAAATATTTGACATCTACTTAAAGTAAAAACAACTTACTATGATCTACACAACTCAGTATGCACTACTTCATGGGTTCCCCAATAGTTATCCCTTGGAAGTAATTTTGCCTCCCAAGGGACAGCATCTGAAGCCATCCTTGACTGTCACAATGGGTGTAGAGCTACTATTGCATCTAGTGGGCAGAAGCCAGTGGTGCTGCTAAATGTCCTTAGTGCACAGGATGGTCCCCAATAACAAAGAATTGTCTGTCCCAAAATATCCATCATGCCAAGATTAAACATCCGCAGCTTGAACTCACTTCCTCAGAATGCCTCTACTGACCACTGCCTTGGTCAGGGTTCTCCAGAGTCACAGAATTTATATTAAGGGGATTTATTGTAATGACTTACAGTCTGCAGTCCAACTAACCAACACTGGGAATCTAGTAGTTGCTCAGTCCCATGAGGCTAGGTATTTCAGCTGGTCTGTAAAAGCTGGAATCCTGAAGAAGTAGGTTCTAACAGGTGTGCTGGCAAGTAAGTGCAAGCAAAATGAAGAACAAACACTTCCTCCTCCCATTGTCATTATGTAGGCCTCCAGGAGAAGGTATAGCCCAGATTAAAGGGGTGTACTACCACACCTGGATTTGGAAGTCGCTCTGTCCCAGGCTAGCCTTGAACTCAGAGATCTGCTTGCCTATGTCTCCTGGGATTAAAGGTATGTACTACCTTGCCTGGGTCTAAGCTTTTCAAATCCACTATGCCTCAAGATCTGGTTCACAGATGTGTTCCCCACTTCTGGATTGTAGTTCATTCTAGATGTAGTCAAGTTGACAACCAGGAACAGCCATCACAACCATCTTGATCTAAAGTTAGTTCCCATCCTCTGCTGTCCTTCCTAGTGACAATTACAACCTGCTCTTCACACAGGTGTAGATAGCTTGTACAGCAGGCTGGAGTTGTATGTCTTCTCAAGCCTTGTTACTTCAGTGCCCTTCACTTCATAGATACTTAGTAAGCCCCAAGGGAGAGAAGACAGAGCAGAGGGGAAGCAAACAGAGCAATCATGGCTAAACATCATCTCTGTCACTCTGGGTCAGCTTTGCAAAGCTGTAATTCCCATTCGTATTTCATGAGGAAGAGCCACCAATTCCATTTGTGACATCTTAGTGAACAAACTGAGTGCAGTTTGCAAACTTTCAAAGTTGGGGATGGGGGGTTGGCATGAGGTTGTCTATCAGGACAGGCTTTTGTTTCTGCCAAATGAGGACTCAGGGCCGAGTAAAATCACGTCTGCTCTAGCATCAGCTGCATCCCCAGCACTGTGCAGAGTGCCTAGCAAAAGTGTCTATGAATGCATGGATAAATATCAAGCACACAACTAAAGCCTAGCCTGCGGGGGCAGGGGTACATGATGTCCACCCCTCTGGCAGCCCAGAAACCCATTTATTGAGCCAGTCCCCAGTTTCAGCTCTTGCTCATTACCCATGCTTCCACTTGAAGTTCCTCACACAAAGTTGAAGGTATCTATGCTATTCTGTCACCCGGAGACCTAGCCAACTCTCTCAAAGGAACCCAGCAGCTTCCACCGCAGCGACTTCCTCAGGCTCCCGGCTGGCTTCCTGGGAGCTTTGAGCAGGAGGTGCAGCTGCAAGGAGGTTTCTCTCTGATGCACTCCTTCCAAGAAAGATGCCTTGGAGTTTTACCTTTAAACCCCAGAGGTCCCTATCATCTTATGGAGAAGACCGGGCTCTTTCCTGCACCCTCTGCTTAATCTGCTTAGTCGCTTAGCTTCTTTGTGGAATGTGCATAGCTTTTGCCAGGAGGAATTAGAGAGCCTAAAGTCCAATACACTATCTTCTTTAGGTTGTGAAAAACCCTATTGAGTAAGGCTCCAGTCTATCACTTTTTTTTTTCCTATATCATCTACAAATACCATTGCAATTAAGAAATCTCTTACTATAAATGTACCATGTCAAATCCCACCTCTCCCTCACTCCATCCACACTCCCCTCTGTCCCCCCTCCACAAATCTGTTCTTTATTCTCATCAGCCCCACCTAGTGGTACTTCACATATTTTAATATTCCAAAAAAATTTGGAAGAGTCTCCCTAAATGTACCTGTCTGTACTAATCATTTTTATCTAGCCTATTCTAAAATAAAACAGAAATTGTTTTAAATATTTACCACTTCATTTCAATATGATGGTAAGTCCATTAAATATTTAACATATTTTAATTTAAAAAAATCAGTATTTTCCAAACCAAGACAAAACAAACAAACAAACAAACAAAAAATCAAAACCTTTTGAAGAGTTGCACCATTTAAACTTTTGCTTATCTCTTAGGGCTTGTTCAATTCTATATTCAGTCTGTTTCAATGTCTTGTTCTGTTTGAAACTTCTATTTGGGCTCATGCAGATATGAAGTTGGAAAGGGCAGAAGTGTTTTAATGCCTTTTCAAAAGATAACTGTGTGCATTCCTCTCTGATGCTACATCAAGTGAGTCCCTCGTTAATGCTACAGCCAGACTCATGAAGGTATGTTTTCATAAATTTTAGCTGAAATGCAGAAATCGAAACTAGATCTATGAACTTTTTATAATATGTTAAAAGCCACTAGACTATCTTAAACTGTGAAGGAATCCCACCACCCTACCTCCCCATTTTTCATGTGTGTGTTGTTGATTTGTATGTAAGGTTTTGCACATATGGGTATCAGGATAAAACGGTAAAAGGTATCTTGGTGGGTTGGAATCAAGGAATACCACAAAGTCATACCATGTAACAGATCAAGCACAAGAGGTTTATTGGAGGAGGAGGGAGGACAAAAGGCCATCTTGGAGTGGAAACGTGAGAGAGAGAGAGAGAGAGAGAGAGAGAGACAGAGAGAGAGAGACAGAGACAGAGACAGAGAGAGAGACAGAGAGAGAGACAGAGACAGAGACAGAGAGACAGAGACAGAGACAGAGACACAGACAGACAGACAGACCAGGAAACAAAAAGAACGAACGAGACAAAGATAGAGATCTTGGGTGTCCAGGATCTTTTAAAGGGGGGGCCTGTCACTATGCAGCTGTAAACGCCAGTGGACATGTGCGTCTCCTTGGGGTGGTGTAACCTGCTGCTGCCGCCGAGTTGCTGAAAGGCAGGCTGTTTGCAACATGTGGGAGCATGCAAGCATGTGTGTAAACATTCATGTGGAGGCCCAAGGTTGATATTGGAACACATTCTAGATCAATCTTCCATCTTATTCACTGAGTCAGGGTCTCTCAATCAAACCCAGAGTCTGCTGATATGGCTGGTGTAACTTTAATTTTTTTTTAATCTTATTTTTAATGATGGTTTTTAAAAATGTTTTAACCTTTTTTGTAACCCACCACCCACCAGAGGTAGTGGACAAGAAAGGATACAGGGGTAGGGTGGGGAGTGGATGTATTTAGAAAGATTCTTTGGAGCAACTCCTGTCTGTGTTGTCTGGAAATCGGCAGTTCAGTTCACACGTTAGCAGGCAGTGGCAGCTGAAACCACTTGCAAATACCTCGAGGATACACCAGAAGTCCAGTTCAGTAGACTTGGGTTAGCAACAGTGGTGACATGACCTAACAGAGACAGTCAGGTCTCAGCCTCAGCTCAGGTCAACGAGAGAGACCGACAGGAACACCAAGAATAGTTCTCAGCTGTGCCTCTCTCGAGGAAGTGCAGATCAGAGAAGCCTCGAGACCCACAAGCGTTGCACAGCTAGCTGTACCAGCAAAGCAAGCTCTCTCTCCATCACTCTGTGGAATCCTGTTTACACCCTCCAAACACCCCGGGTCCTCCATGGGTCTTGTGTCAGCACATCTTGCCTCAGCATGTGCAGCCAATCAGCCCGAGTCCTTGGAAGCAGCAACAAACTGCAGCGTATCACCAGAAGTTTTTTTGATGTGTTTCTCTCTATGGAGTCACACAGTGTAAAGCAGACCAATGCATGCATGTCATTAACAAAAATCGTTTATCACGTGTCCTTTCATGTGGTTGCTTTAGCAGATCATCCTCTCTGCTGTGTCTGCTTTAGCAAAACATTCCTTCACGAGTCTGCCTGAGCCTTTCACCTGTGTCCACTTTAATGAAGCGTTCCTTCCTTTAATGAAGCCCAAGCTGACTGACTTTCAATGAACTCCTAAGTTCCCACAGCAGGCTAGTCTTGCTAGCTTGCTCTGTGGGGCCCCATGTTCCGGAGACGGGAATTATAGTCCGATTGCCACATCCACTCAGCCTTGCGTGGGCTTCTGCAGATCCAAACTCAGGTTCTCACACTGGTGTGCGGCAAGCACTGGTACTGCCAAGTGACCTTCCCAGGTCCTTCTGTAGGCGAATTTTTTTAATGGATGATTTTGTAACTTCCTTCTCTGTCATTTGGACATTATCGGTTCATTTATTCATACAAATAAATAGTCTAAATATTGAAACAATTCATTACATGACATCAAAAACTCACATTCATTAATATGACTATCACTCTTCTCCAAAAATCAAACCAAACAAACAAACAAAAAAAAAACTCCTAAGGATCAAGAAACTTTAACTATCAAAATGTTCCAAAATTCTTATTTTTATGTAAAAGCTTAACTTCTATTCCTGTCAATAAATAATTGTTTTACTCGAACAGGCAAGTTTACTCCCTTTTTATGTTTTGTTTTGTTTTTCAAAAAAAAAAAATAGTTGTCAAGTAATGGAGCCTGAAACCCCACAGTTTGATTGAGAACCGTTCTTCTAAGTAAAAATAGCATTCCATTAAAAGCAGCCTCCAGCTCCATTTACAAGTCTGCTGGTATATGTGCACACCTCATACTTCACTGCACAGCTTGAGTGTTGACGTGAACTTTCGTCACGTCACACAGAAAAGATGTTCTTGGGGTCACGGTGTAACTTAATTCCTGCTTTGTCAAGGACATTCTTAGCTGGAGCTGACCCTCCTTTCCTGGTGAGCCTGTGGCAACGAACACAGGAATGCTGCCCAGTTTGGAGCTGTATCAGGTGCTAAGGCTTCACCTACCACGGCAGCACACTGAAAAGGGTGACTGGCAAAATAGTTTTATGGGAAGAAGGGTGTCTAATGCAGACAATTAGTCTAGGCCAGCTTGGAATTCACTGTGTAGCCTAAGATAGCCTCAAAGTTATAGCAATCCTATCTCAGCCTCCTAAAGGCTATGATTACAAGCATGCACCAGCACTCGACCCCAGGGATCCCAGGGGTTAGCCACCCAAACTTGAAAGCTGTTGCTGTAAGGCGAACTCCTTAGATGGGTTGGAGGCACAACAGGGAGGATGGCAGTTATGTTATGATAACTTACGGTTTTGACCAAGTAAAAGATCCACCACTGTGTCTGAATTTGACTTCCTAAGTCCCTCACTGAACACATTTCCCCCATGATTCTCTCATGGTAAGGAAAGATTGGCAGAACAAAGAACCCTGCTACATGAGGAATTCAAGATAACAAGAAGGCAGAGGTTTCTTCTGTAGGAGATTTTATTTATGGGTATGTGTATGCCATGTGCGTGTGGGTGCTCATGGAATGCAGCAGAGGGTCCTGGAGCCTCTGGAGCTGAATTTAGAGGATTTGTGAGCCAGGAAGTGTGGTGCTGGGAACCATACTTGGGTCTTCTATAAGAGCAGTGTATGTTCTTCACCATTGAGCTCTCTCTCCCCAGCACCACAGGCAGAGGAAGATTCAAAACCCAAATCCCCTTTACAAGGCAGGGCTGCCCCCAGGGCTTAGAGTCATCTTTGTCACCATCACCCAGGGACTCAAATAGTCTTATTCACCTTTCAGGTATTAAATTAAAACCACTCTCCACCTACTTCTATGACTCCTTCAACTTCCCCCTCTTCATATAAATGGTAAAGACATAGAAAGACACAAATATATGCAAATATGGAAATTTATATTTAGATTCTCATAGTATCATCATTATTGCCTTACCTTAGTTTCCCCACTATATAATAAGCAGTGCTTATTTTCTGTCTCCTTCACTCTCATGACTCTCCATAGTTTTTAAGCAGAGATGACCTGTCTATAAGTTTTCAGGCAAATGCTTTTAGGTGAGGGTACACCTCTTCGCTCAGCACCAATTTCATGGCATGTTTATCCTGTATGCTGCAGCTGCTAACCTACTTTATATTTGGCTATGGAATGCCCGCCACCCCCAGCAACAGGCTTGTATATTGAATGCTTGGTTTCTAGATGGTGGTTTCATTTTGGTTTTGTAGTAGCAGTGTCAGGAGGTAGGGACTGGCTGAAGGAAGTGGGTCACCGAGTGTGGGTGTACCTTTGAAGATGATGCATGGTTCCAGGTCTGTTTCCTTCCCTCTTCTTGCCTGCTTCAAGGTAAAGAGGATCCTTCACCACATTCTCCCACTGCCAAGTGTGTGGCCAAGAAACCTTAGAACAGGGTTAGCCAGAGCAAGCAGGGCTGACCAGAGAGAGCTGAGTTGACCGGAGCAAGCAGAAGTCCTAAATTCAATTCCCAACAACCACATGAAGGCTCACAACCATCTGTACAGCTATAGTGTACTCATATACATAAAAAATAAATAAATCTTTAAAAAAAAAGAAACGGTAAAAAAAACTCTCTGAAACTGTGAACCAAAATAAAGGTTTCTCCTCCTTAGATTGTTCAGTTGGGTGTTTGTTCACAGTGACAGTAATTGACAGAAAAAGAACAGAGAAGTAGAGTTGGTGTTGTGACTCTACCCTTGGCCATGAGCTTGGATTTGGGAGATTTTGAAGAAAGGACAAGAGAAAACATAGAATACTGTAAGTAAAGCCTAATGAGTGGTTCTGGTGGGTGTTCAAAAGGCCCAAAGGCAAACAGAAATATGGACAGAGAAGACTAAGCTCATGAGCTCTCAAGTGGGAACATGGATTCTATCAGCAACAGGATTAGACACCAGATATGTTACATTCTGTGAAAATAATTAATCTGTATTTTGCTTGAGTTCTGAGATTCTGAGTGAGGCTGAATTTTAGAACAATGCACCAGTTAATGTGGCAAAGAGATGGTTAAGACAGGACAGCAATCAAGATTTGCCATGGTTATTGCTGGCTGCTTTTGGACAGGTTTACAGTAAGAATTGGGATCAGATTGCAAACATAAGGACTTGAAAATGTACAGTATAGCCAGAAAAGGGGCATGTGTTTAAAGTTGCAGGCAGAGAGCCTGGTTTTTAAATGAATATCTCTAAGAGGAAGTCAAGTGCTTTAATTTGGACACTTATGGAAAAATGCCTTAATGGCATCTCAGGAATTGGCCAGGCTCCATCCATCAAAAGGTCAGGGCAACACAGTAGAGCTAGCCCTAGTGGTGTGGCACATGGGAACTGGCCCGGAGGGCATGCATGAGAGCTGAAGAACTGTCTCTGCCCCTTTTCAACTACATCATTGGATAAGCTAGCCAGAGCCAGTGCTAGAGAGCTCACCACCTTCCGGTGGTGATGGTACAGGAAAGTTGGCAGTCTACTGCCCAGGCCAAGATCTAAGGCTTTGAGCTGGCCCATCCCCCACATCTACCCAATCTATGAACTACTTGAGTGCACGAAGTGACTGGTCCTACAATCCAATGCTGTAGGATCTCCATGACACAGGGCAACAACAGGATATCTGAGAGGAGTACTGGTGAGGATACAGTATTGAAGCAGAAGTCAGAGGCCTCTAACTACACCAGTGACTCATTGCAATGAACATTTGCAAATGAAGATGTATAGACAAAAGGGGGTACTATGAGATACACTGTGACACACTACAGACTCCACAACAAGATTTTGTTGTGGTGGTGGTTTGGTTGGTTTTGTTTTGTTTGTTTTGGGGGAAAGGTTGCAAGGGCAGAGGGCTGATGGGAAGGGATGGAAAGATGAGTGATATTGGAACACATGATGTGAAATCCATAAAGAATTGATTAGAAGTTTAAAAAAAAAAAGGTCCATGTAAAGTTTTAAGTCTCCTGAAAGACTTAGCTTTGAGGAGTGACAGCCAAGGTTCCCTGTTTGCATGAGGTCACCTGGGTAAGAGTTTCTCTAGATTCAGTTGCCAGTTTCTCTGGTCTAAGAGGGCACAGCTACCATTGGATCTGGTGATAGACCTTGGTGTTATCCATGTGATATTGATTTTTGCAGACATTAAGAATTTAAGAGTTATGGAATCATGAATGCTTCCACAAAGTATCCAGAGGAAGGCCTGGCAAGACAAACAATGCATATAGTGAGGTCGGGATCCTCGTGGCAGCACTGAGAGAGTAAAGCAAGAATCTGTGAAGGTGAAGCCAAAGCTACAGTGAAGAATCCAGAGTATTGGAGATCCCAAACATGTGTGTGTATATGGAAGAGTATCCTCAGATTGAAGCATTCCTTTCCCAGAGAGAGGTGGTTAAGACACTGGAAGTTCCAAATAAAACATTGCACCCTGAAGGAAAGCTCCTGAAGTTTTAGGACATAAACAACTCACAAGTCTCAGGATTATAAGACTGACAAAGCACCTTCCTCTCCAATACACACACTGTAAAGATGGCCATTGAGCTGTCTGCAGAGATACAGCACTTGTGAGTCTGTGCTCCACCAGCCATTGGCTTTTCAGTGATGCTGCAGTGTTTGGGTCTTCCATACTCTTGTAAGAAATTCACAGATTCACCAAAATGGCCTTTGGTAGGCTCATTTCTCTGATCTGTCCTTGGCTCCCTATCTGTAATGAAAATTTGTCTGTATCTCTCCTGGAAAAGTCACACAACTCCAAGCAATGAATGGAGCCAGCTCAAGAGAGACCACATGGACTACAATGAAAACCATAGAGCAGAGCTGCCTGATCCCTTTTGGAGTTCCTATCATGATGCTACATACCCCAGATGCTGGAAATGGAGCTGTAGAATGTAATGTTTATGCTGTTGGTCTTTGGTCTTGCTGTGGCTGGACACTTTCAGGTTTCTCTCCTATTCTCTTTAGGATGGAAATGTTACTCTGCCCCATCATATCTTAGAAGTGTGTACACACTTCTAAGAAGTACACACTTCTAAGATATGATGGGACTCTTGAACAATGTTGGAATCGCTAAGACTGAGCACTCTTAGACATGGACTACATTTATTCCACATCACGAGATGGGCATGACCCTGGGAGGAAACAGAAGAATGTTATGGTTTGTATGGGAGAATCCT
>JADRCC010575401.1:0-10374 GCA_019843855.1 Hylomyscus alleni
TTGACCTGAGTAGGAATCTGCACATTTAACCATAGAAACTGATTGCTGCTGTAAAACTATTAACTCATCACCAAACAGAGTAAGAATTAGTTGGACAAAGGTAGATGCTTTGTAGCCTTCACACTGAGTAAAAAATAGTTGAATTGTTAAGAAATGCAACTTAAATAAACTCATAAGGTTGAAACAAGTCAGGCAGCCTATGGTAACTCCTTGGTAAAGAGTGGTGGGTACCCAGGATGGAGAAATAAGTATGTTTTCAGAGGTGCGACTGTAGTGTTAAATATGGGTGTATGAAATGCTGATCAGCTGCCGGGTTGGAACTACTTGCAAAGCTTCTATTGATAAAAGATCAATCTTCAACCCATGAGTCATCTGGGAGCAGATAACATGAGCCATGAGAACACGGGTGGGGTGGCTGTCCTAACATTGTGAACATAGTTTATCAGTTTTCTTTGTCAAGCTCATAATTCAGGCTGAGAGCAAAATCTTAGCTGACACGTTCAACATCTCTGAGTCCTTTAAGTACAGATCTGTTGCTCTTAATTTCCATGTTCAGTAAATGTTCTCTACGTGTATCAAGTTCCACCATATATGAGAGCAGATACCGTGATAACAACTGAAAGCTATTGGAAATGGGTTTGCTTCATAGGACACGCCAACAGTGCTCCCACCTTGTTCTTTTAGAGCAATCTCTAACAACAGAGGTACTCATTTCATGGCACAAGTGGTAAACAAGATAAATTGGGTTATTATAGTCAAAGGTATTGCCAATCAACAGCAATCAGATCCCTCCCATCTAGAAGACATAATTTGACAGCATAATAAAATAGTTACAGAAGGGCTTTTGCTTCTAATATTAAAACTTCATATACTGTATGTTTTTACAATTCAGTGTCACAAGAACCTTAAGCACTTTGCCATAATATATTCTCACCAGGTAAGAGGAGTCCTTCACACTCACCAGCTGTCAACAAGTAGAGTGTTCTAGGCTCAAAGTGCTGCCCAGCAGGGTTCATTTTTTGCTCAAATAAAATATGTTGAATTTAATTCATCTAAGACTTTTCTTTTGACAAAGTACTGGAAGAGAAGTCTAAATACTATATACAATGGAAGGAATGAAGTACTTTTAGTCCCAAATCCCTCTAAGTTCTTTCCATAATAAGAAAATTTAATTTGCCATCTCTCTGAACTTACATGCTAAGTTGTATTACATGTAGTACATTTTAAATCCTTCTCTCCTCATATATAAGTTAGAGAACTTTAGATAACTGATTTAACATATTAGAAATTTTGTCTGTTGTTGTGATGAAATACCTGGCAGGAGGGATTTAAGGGGTGAAAGATTTTCTTCAGCTTACACTTTAAAGAGATGCAGCGCCCCCCTCCCCCACCCCGTGGTGAGGAAGGTGTGGTGGAAGCAGCTTGGCTATGGGCACTGAGAGCCTGGCTAGCATCTGGGCGTGTCTTAGTTTCTTTTCCTGTTGCTATAAGACTCTCAGAAAGCAGCTTAAGGAATAAAGGATTTATACAGCTCACAATTCTAAGTTACAGTCCATCACAGTCTCACAGTGGTAGGAATTACATTATGTCTCTAGTCAAGGGCTGAGAGTATTAAATTGATGCATTCATGCTAGTGTCTGTTAACTTCCTCAATTACACAATCCAGAATTCCCTAAGGGGGGACTTGTGCAACCCTTCTTACTTCAATTAACATAACCAAAATAACAGCCCTCCCTCACCCCATCTCTACCAACAAGGGCCAACCTGATGTAGGAACCCCCCCCCACAGCCATCCCCCCCTTCCCTGCACCCCCTCCCCCCCATCTCCATCCCTGCATCCCCGCATGGAGACTTCTTTCTCAGGTGACCCTGAATTGTCTCAAGTTGCAGCTCATCACTTGTATCAGGAGCAAAGAAGACACAGCTCCACAGAGCATAAACAACTGAGGTTCTTTTCAGAGACTTTCACCCAGGGAAAACTGAAACTCTGTGGTTTAATGAAGAATCCTAGGGTGAGCAAAATATGAAGGACAGTTGGATTCATTAAAAGCAGAAAGAAAAGTGTTCCAAGGAAAGTAAAGCAAGCTGCAAAAGACAGCCGAGGGCTTTTGAAGAGAGCTGCTGGTCTCCTTTACAGTGGGTTTCTGCTGGGATTCTGTGAGCCGGCTCTCCTCACATCTCTAAGGTTGTGAAGACGCTCTCCCCACCTCTTTATAACATTGACTAAAGAGTGGAATTTGTAACAAAGTTAAAAATTAAAGAATTTTTCCCAGTAAACAAAATTCTAAGGTGGATTTGTGAAAGGCATTACTTAGAGGGAGGGACATAAGTATATACATCATTAGCTTAAATAAGCTCAGTCTAATTGCCATCCTTGGCACCCATGACTCAGTGTCTCTGGGAACACATGAGCTAGTCTTAAGTGAGTACAGTTTGGTCGTTGCTTTAGACAAGATACCCTTTGAAAATCATATATTGTCTTTGTGGACCATTTGGCCTTATTAGTGGTGTCTAAAGTCTCCGCCTTTCTCAGCAGTAAAAGCAGATCGGATTTTGGATTCGCTCCTTCATCTCCATGACTATTCCTTAATTACCTGTTGTCACGAGCACTTGCAGGTGGAGACAGAGTCTCGCCTGGGGAGCCGATTAGAATTAAAGACAGAGGCAGTTGGTTGGATTTTGGAATGCTCTTATTAATCATACTATCAGAGGTTACAAAGCAGATACAACACCAGAGGAAGCAGGACAGTCCGAAGACTGCTGCCACTATGGCGAGAATCATAGGGTGAATTACAACAAGCACAGCATCACAATTAGTTGTAAGCATAACATAAATGAGTATAGCACTAAGGTATAAGCATAACATAAATGAATATAGCACTAAGGTATACAACCTGGCACGCACGGAGATGTCTCTCCTTGGTCCGGGCTCAGACGTGTCTCAGCTCCTCAGTCTGACTTCAGTTCTTCTGATGACAGCGTGGAGTTTCAGGTCTGCTTTTCGGGTTCAGCAGGGCATCCAACATGGACTCAGCAGGGAGCCATTCTGAATGCACCTTGCTGTTCTCTGGCCTGGGTTTTTATACCCTTCTGGGCCTAGTTATCTGGGCCTTGGTCCCTCCAGACCAAGGTCTGGTTACCTAGTTCTTTATGTCACTGGGGTCTCCATTCCCTCTTATCTCAGCTGTGGGGAGGCTCTAACTTTATCTAGCTACTGCAAGCTTGCTTCACTCTTCAGCCTGTCAGTTAATATTCACTCTTAAGTTATGTCACTTAATATTCACTCTTAAGTTATGTCACTTAATATTCTGCCTGGCTTTTTTAGCCTTACATGCTCTTCACACCTGTTGTTCAATGCTGTCTCATGAGGAGCAGGAAACAAAGACAGGACAGGAATCAGGGCCTGGTAAATACAAAAGACTCTTTCCAGTAACCCAATTCCTCCACTAAAATCTCCATCTTCTAAAACTTCCTCAAATTCCCCAACATCACCACTAGTTGGGGACCAAGGGCTCAACCACAGTTCCAAGGAGGGGGCATTTCATGTTCAAACCGTAACACTTAACTTGTGTAAATATAATCTTTTTTCATTAAAATGAAACCAAATGTTTACCATATAAAATTATAATGTTGGGTGAATGAAAATATTTATACAGGCTGAGCAGTGGTGGCGCACGCTTTTAATCCTAGCACTTGGGAGGCAGAGGCAGGCAGATTTCTGTGTTGGAGGCCAGCCTGGTCTACAGAGTGAGTTCCAGGACACCCATTGGCTATACAGAGAAGCCCTGTCTCAAAAAAAAAAAAACAAAAAAAAACAGTCCTTTCCCTGGTGTTTAGTTGTTCTCTAGAGAAACAAAATAATGTTTGCAGAAATTCAAATTAGAAAGTGGAAATTTTTAATGGTGACTTTGAAACTCCCCAGCCACCATTTCTTGTGCAAAGACTCTAAATCAGAATCAGTGAGTAGATGTGCTTGTGGCTGCCCCTAAGGAGATGAAATTGGATTTAGAGACTTTTTTAAAAGACTCGTGAACAATGGTACCCTCACACTGAATTTTCGAAATACAGATTTTTCATTTGCAATTGCTACTACTTGTTAACTCTTTGTCACTGTCCATTTCAAAGCCAAGAGGATATGTTTCTGCACAGTGGGATAGATCATTAGGACATGGGAAATTATAATAAGGGGTACCAGAAAAGCCTAGAAATTGCACATGGTAAAATGAAAAATGCAGACTTGTCAAAGAAACTATGAAAATAGCTCTTGGCTCCTCTGGGGAGGTTTCACAGTGATGTCTGCGAGTTTATAGCTGTCTCACAGAGCCACAACACACATGCACGCTGTTGATTTGGACAGGCACTAAGTGCTTTCACAGAAGTTGAAGCTAACACCCTGGCTTCACACTTGGGTGAAGTAGGACATTTAGGTTCATAAACCAACATCTTAAAAGAAATTATGAAATCAGTTGATAAAGGAAAATGGATCTATTTACGACTTGGTCAAGTAGGGAGGAAATTTTTAAAGAGAGATGGTCTAATAATAGAGGGGCCCAAGTGTGGTAGAGTCTGTGCTTCCTAGCAAGAGCTCCTAATGGTCCCTGCCATTTATCTCCTTAGTTTATAACCAGAGCTGAAGAAAACCAAACATTCTTATCACATCTCTCCTAATGTTCACTTGCTACAATATTGCTTGGGACTTTTGTTAATTTTACATTGCTAATCCCAATTCCTTTCTACCCCACTCCGTTTTCATTAGGGGGAAGAGAAAACCAGTCTGCACCACCTGTTTCCACCCATGTTATCACATCTGAGTGAGAAATAGATTGATTTCAGTGAAATAATAACTTCATGCATCAGTACATTTTCTCCCCATTTTATGGTGGAAAAAGAAAACAATTCTCAGGAATCAGGGAAATCATATTATATGAAAGAGAATATGAATAGTCCCTACCTAACAACTTTCTTTTTACTAAAAGCCTGTGGCTGGGCATAAAAACAGAATAAAGGACAAAATTTGATAACCGGGAAGTCAGCTTGTTCTTCTATCCAAAGCTGGAAATAAAAAAAATAAAGAAATCTAAGATGGCACACATACACACTTAGATCACATATAATTTACAATGTTAACTTTATTTTGATTTTGTCAGGTTCTTCATTGTTCTTACTTTTATTTATCTATTTATTAATTGTGTTAGATCTCACTCTCAACTCTACTCAGCTCCATGACCCTTGAAATATTCATTAAATGAATTCAGATTAAAAAAAAAAACACACAGAGTATCATGTAGAACAGTTGAGTTTGTTACAGAGTGAAATCGAGCATGCTTACGCCAAAGAGACCACCATTCTGGCTGCACTACACAGATCACATGCCCTGCACTGTCTCTAAAGCCCTACAGCTGATGGTGAAAGACCCCCTTAGGGAGACTCCCGCTCAAGTCCTGGGAGACATGTACCCAAGGAAACACGAGAGACTTTCTTGCTGCAAATACACAAGGCAGTTTTAATATCGGAGCTCAGGACCGACACATGTTCCCACACAGGAGACAGAGGTGTCGACCACGAGGCTCAGGAGTTAGGGTTTTTTATAGGATCAAGGTCTTAGGGAACAAAGGAATCAGTGTGGCTATATGTGATTGGCTAGTTCAACTATTAACTAGTTAGTGTACATACAGTTCAGAGCGGAAAATTTCTAAGAGGGGGCGCTATCCGGGGAGTTTCTGGCTGACCTTAAACTATATCTAAGAAGTCCAGATGGCCCATTACTCACCTGAGCTGGGTCGTTTTGCCCAGACAAGCAAGGACATACCTGGGCCCGGACAACCAAGGACATATCTGGGCCCACCCGGACAAGCTCTATCTTCAAGGCCTTGGTGGTCATCCGGTTCCCAGAATGTTTAACAACAGCTTGCTTTTGTTCAGGCCTGCTTGGACATGTTCAAGCCTGTTTTTATTTTATAGCTATTTTCCTCTGAGCTTGTAATTTAGCTAGCACAGGTCTGGTCCTGTTAGCACAGGCCTCAATCTTTATTCTACTCCTTCAATGGTTTTGATGAGTAGTACCTTCTGTCTGTAGTCCCACATACACTATCTGTATATGCTATACACTATCTGTATATGCTATAGTATGTGATAAAACTTAAAACTGACAGCAAAAAAAAAAGACTCTACTAATGGCATAAACTCATAGAGATTAAATATTTTTTCAGTGAGTGGTGACTGGACTAAGGAAAAAACCAACAGCAGAATAAAAATTTTCTTGGACTTAAATGAAAATTAAGACACTACACAACAAAATCTCTGGGACACATTAAAAGCAATCCTACAAGGGAAATGTATTGCTCTAAGTGCCTACACTTTGAAAAATCAGAAAGACGACAAACAATTTAACAATGCACCTTCAACGTCTGGAAAAACAAAGACAAACTAAATCCAAGCCCTTCCACAAAAGCAGATTGCTCTAATCTCAAAACCCAGAAAGGAGAGAGAATACAAACAAATGATAAAATGATGTAACTCAAGAATTTGAAAAAACAAACTCTACCAAAACCCTTCTCAAAAGCCAGTCTCACTCTGAGATCAGATCCAGGTAAAAACACAACATCAACAAAGGAAAACTACAGGTCAACATCCCTAATAAACAAAAATGTTCAGAGGGATACTTGAACACAGAGCACATCCAAAATATCATTCACCGTGACCAGGTGGGTTTTATTCCTGAGTTGCAGGGATAGTTCAACATACCTAAGTCAGTATTACAATAACGTAATAAACCACATAAATAGACTAAAGACAAAAAAAATCACGTAATCATCTCAAGATATTCAGAAAAAGGCTTTGACAAAGTCCGATATGCTTGTATGATTAAGAAAAAAAAAAGTCCCAGAGAACGCAGAACTAGTGGGAACATAACCCAATGTAACAAAAGCCATAGATAAAAGATCCACGGCCAATCATCCTAAATAAGGAAAAAGAAGAGTGAATCCCACTGAGCTCAGGAACAAGCCAGGATGTCTAAACTCCCACTCCTTTCCAATATTGTGCTAGAAGTACTAGCTGGAGCAATAAAGGCAAGAGCAGGAAATTAAAGGGATAGAAATAGGAAAGAAGGGGCTGGCGAGATGGCTCGGCGGGTAAGAGCACTGAGTTTGGATTCCAGCAACCACATGGTGGCTCACAATCACCTGTAATGAGATCAGATGCCCTCTTCTGGTGTGTCTGAAGACAGCTGCAGTAAATTACGCCAGAGCGAGCAGGGCCGGCAGAGGTCCTAAATTCAATAGCAGCCACACACATGATGGTTCACAGCCATCTGTAGAGCTACAGTGTACTCATACACATAAAATAAATAAAATAAATCTTTTAAAAAAATGTTTACATCCCTAGAAACTAGGGAAGTGCAAACCAAAACAACTTCGAGATTTCATACCATCCCAGTCAGAATGGCAAAGATCAACAGAACAGCAAACAGAAAAAGCTGGAAGTTGTGGGGAAGAGGGAACCCTCACTCACTATTGACAGGATTGCAGACCCGTTCAGCCACTCTGGCAATCAAACCATGAAAAGTAAATGTACCATATGACCCTGTTATTCCATTCCTCAACATGCCCATTTACTGCTGCTCTGTTCAGAGTAGGTAGGAGATGAAGGACCTAAATGTCCTTCGACTGACAAATGCATAATAAAAAGTGACACATATACACTATGCAATATATCCAGCTGCAAGGGAAAAGGAAATAATGAAATTTGCAGGCAAATGGGTAGGGCTACAAAAGATCATGTTAAGTAAGGTAGCCTAGACCCAGAACAACAAATGTTGAGGTTCTCTCTCATCTGAGGTTCTTAGCTTCAAATCTTCAGGTGCAAGTGTGTAACTAGAGTGACTACAGAAACACTCCCCTAAGAAGGGACTGTTGTGTGGCATGGGGGTTGGAAAGAATCACAGTGGGGAGGTAGATGGGAAGGCTTTGATTAGGGAGGGAGAGAGAAATACAGAAAAGGGGGAAGGAAAAATAACGTAAGGATGCCTGAAAAAATCATAAGAAATTATATTACTATCCATCTAATTAAAAATAACTATAATAAATTTAAGTCTGCGTATACATATAAATATATGGTTTAAATGATATTTCCCCATCTGGGAAATGTTTCTCCCAAGACTATTTAACAAAACCCCCAACACCAAGCAAAGGAACCCCATTTTTGAATTATTGGTCAGGGTTGTTCAAGACACTTTCAAAACATTCTAGGCTATTACTGTCCCCTACCACCACCACCCCAAGAGGTGGGAGCTAAGTCCCTATCACTGAAGACATCCTACACTTCAGACCCAGGACCCAGAGGACCTTCTTCCCTGATGACTAGTTTTCATGATATCAGAAGGTTGTGTGCAAGAATCCAAAGAAAGGAAATAACCAATAGTCCTACCCAGCTGTCATGCCTATTAACTACAAAAAATGGCTAGCATGTCACAAGGGTACACACACCTAGCTGGCAGCCAACAGCTTTCTAATTGTACCTAAGGCCTATTCAACAGCAGGGAGAGCAAATACTGGAAACCCAGGCAACTACTCAAGGCTTAGGAGGTCAGGGATCTTGGAGCAGAACCTACAACCACTACTTTTTAAAACCAGCATAATCCTTAACTATATTCTAAATATTTATCCTTGCACACACAAATAAATCTATCTTATTTCCTTCATCAAGAAAACTTCTATTTGCAACAGACAGAGACCCAGACAGAAAATCATAGCCAATCAAATGAAGAGTTGTGGAGCCTAGTCCCAATCTACATGTATCATACAGCTCCTGCACCCAAGGCTCAGGAATCATTGCAGAAGAGAGGCTAGAGAGCATGTGAGAGCCAGAACAGGAAGGTCCCTATGAGACTATGTCTTCTGGAAATGTCAGAGAAGCTAGACACATAAAGTCTCACCCGTATGGCTGCCTAAACATGACCTGAACACAGACAAGCTCAACAGATCTACTAATGTAGAAGGGGGAAAGCTTACAAGGCTCAGCCCTAGACAGAGAACTATGGGTAAAGAAGAAATGCTGAGAGTGGGAGAAATAGTCTTCTCCTGGGAAGATAAGATTTTGTATCCAATAAAAAATGATCAGCCCTAAAAACATGTGAATACAAGTAACACAAGTAACATTGCACAGACTTCGAAGGTCTTTCCCTTTCCCTCTCCTTCTCCCTCTCCCTCACACACACACCACATACATGCACACACCACACACATGCACACACACATTGTAAAAAGAGGAAACAAGACCATAAACTTTTTAAGTAAGGAGGGTATATGGGGGGCAGTTGAAGGGAGGAAAATGAAGGGGGAAATGATGTAATTATACTATAATCTCAAGAGATAATTAAAAAGGAAGACAAATAGCTGACAGTTATATAAAAAAGGTGTCACACTATAAGTATCACTAAGAAAATGTAAATTACCACAGCAAGACCTCTTACCTGTTAGGATAGCTATTATCAAAGCCACAAATGAGACCAGTCTTGGTCAGGATGCAGAGGTTCATGTGTATATTCTTGGCTAAATGGATGCAACTTCTGCCATTATGGAAGACTATATGGAAACTTCTTGAAAAATGCAAAACTAGTTTGGCCACATATCTAAAGGAAATTAAATTTATGTGCTAATCTGACAATGACAATCCATCCTCACTCTAGGAATAGACCCAGAAACTACTGCATTCAAACAACCACAGATGAGTAAATATTTTTTGATTCATCTGTGAAATTAAATATTACCAGTTTAAATTTTTATTTGTGTGTATGTGATATGTATATTTATAGCATGTGTGCATACATGTGTACATGTGTGCAAGCATGCATGAATGTGTAAGTATATGTGTGTGCGATATGTACATGTATAGTGTGCATGCATGAGCATGTGTGTGTGTGTGTGTGTGTGTGTGTGTGTGTGTGTGTGTGTGCAGGCATACATTGGAGGTCAGAAGACAAATGTGGGTGTCTATCCTCACCATTTGCCTTTTCTAGGACAGGATGTCTCTGTTGTCCATCAGTCATACACCAGGCTATCTGGGAAGCAAGCTTCCTGTGATCCTCTTCTCTCTGCCTCTCATTTTACCATAGGAGCACTGCAATTATAGACGCACTACTGTGTCTGGCTTTATGTGGGCTCTAGAGATTAAAATTCAGGTCCTCACACTTGTACAGTAAGCACTTTACTCACTGAGCCATCTCCCTCCCAACCCATTACTCAGTCTTTTAAAAAAGCAGAAGCAGTGTTCTCTTTCTGTTGCCTCCTTCCCCTCTGCCTTAATGCAATGAGCCAGCTAACAGCTTCCCTCTGCCTGAGCTCCCCTCTGCCTGAGCTCCCCTCTGCCTGAGCT
>JADRCC010575403.1:0-18141 GCA_019843855.1 Hylomyscus alleni
ATATCCTCTCCGGTCAATACAGAGTAATAGGAGATAGATTTAAGTAATTTAAAAATCTAAAATATTTCTCCCCAGAATACAAAAATGTATAAAGTGCCGTTTCTTAAGACAGTGAAGTGTTTTCTCCGAGGACTGCAGGAAGAGAGAGACGAGTCCTCTGGTTGCCACGGTGGACTGTGTTGATAAGCTGCCAGATGGTAACAGGGTAAAGATTTAACTCAGGAGGCTCCTCTAATTGGAGTGAAAAAAAACCTAAGAAAAAGATTGTTACAAGGGCAGAGTGCCCAAAATAAGAGTAAATACTAATAATATTTCTGATAATCTTAGTGCAGAGTGACTGGAGTGGCTGTAATAAAATTATAGATTATAAAATAGTTTTTAGTTCAAAAGAAACTTTTTTTTTTAGAAACTTTTAATTACGACTAAAATGGCTAGTTTCTCATGAAGATGAAGTAATCACAATACACATACAAATACACACACACACACACACACACACACATTCACCTAGTAGTAAAATGTACAAAACCCAAAAGCTGACAAACTGCAGGTAGAAACAGAGAGTTCAACAATGAGAGAGAGGTAAAGATGTGATCTCCAAATAGGGAAAAATACACAAAAAATTAGAAACCATATTAAAGATTAGAAAACCAGTCAGCCAACTTAGCATAACATCCTAAGGCCCCATCCGACAGCACCTGACTGTGCATTCATTTTAAGTATGCACAGAACATGTATCAAAAGACCATCTGGACCATGAAAGAAGTACTGATAAACTCAAAATGCTTTAAATAAAATTTGTTCTTTGGAGTCTGTATTTAGAGATCAGTAACAGAGATAAAAAGAATATCCAAATATTTATAAATTAGATAAATTTTTTTAGATAGCCCCCTAGTCATCAAGCAACTCAAAAGAGAATTTAGAAAGCTGATTTAGTCCAGGGAAAATGGGAAGGTACTAAGACGAGTAAGGGGTAGCTGAACCCAGGACCTCCAGGGAAATGTTTAACAAGCAAATGCCCCTATTGTCAAAAAGGAAAGGTCCCAAATCAGTTTCCCACTTTAAGATATATATAGAAAAAGGAGAGAAAATTAAATCCAGTATAGGCAGACCAAAGTAAAAAGATTACGTTAGAAATGAATTAATTAGGAGATGGGAAAAGTCTGGAGGGAAATCAACGACACCCGAAGCTCCTTGGGCCAGTAAGTTGCTAATCCTTCCGCCAAGTGATCAAGCACAGGGGAAAGGTGACTGGTAAGTGACTAGAAGGAGGAAATGGCATCACCCACAGAGCAACGTATAACGGAAAAACCACAGGGCTCGACAGTGTACATGTGAAACGGACAAGTTAGTGTAAATAGAACATTTCTTTGAAAGGCACACAAGACCAGTGTGCCCTGGGAAAAAAAAAAGAAGGATGGTTCTAATAATCCTTTATCTTGTTTTAAAAATTAAATTTGTAGCTTGAAGCATTCTTGACCCGGTTGGCTTGACTGGCAAACTACCATATATCTGTAGCAGAAACAATGACAATTCGACACAAACTCTAGTAGTAAGTTCAGGAAATAGGCAATTTCTCCGTTTATTCTATGAGGTCATTTCTTTATAAGAAACTAATATCCACAGGAAAACAGAGAAATCACGATTGAATCCAAGGAAACAACTAATGCTCAAATACCCAGCCTTACTTACTGATTATCGCCCAAGTCCCTCCCAGACTCATGCTTGTGGTATTTTATTGGTAGAATTATTCAAATTTCCCTTTATTAGCGTCACCTGCAGACTGCTGAACCTAGGCTCCACACTTCATGTGAAGGGATTCTCCCAGAACGTAAAGCTTGGCCTTCATGACCCTCCTCTTCTGGAGCTAAGGTCTGAACTCTGTGTTCTAGCATGCCAGTTCCCTCTTTCCCTAAGCCGTCTCTCCTCCAATACAGAAGCCATGCACACACCCGTGTCCTCTGAGTTCTGATGTCCACTATTTTCCTCCTGGAATATTTATTTTTACCCTCTCCATTTCCTCATCCTCTTCTGATTAACCGCAGCCTATTATTTCTAGATACGGATTCCTCCGTGAACCCTTTCCGACCACCTCTTCCCACGACCCACCTCTGGGTCTGTGCCTACCTAACACTCATCGGCAGCATTTACTATAATCTACAATTGTATGTGCGTTTTCTCACTAGATTATCACCTCTTTGAAGGCGAAGACACCGTGTTGTTCATTGGCTTGGGTTCTTTCAAACACCTAGAGCATTATCTAAAATCCAAAAAGACAATCAACTTAATAGCTATATAAAAAGCTATTGAACATATTGAACATTTATTACAGCCAGACACTGTCCTAAGGACTATATGGGCTTCTTCACATGTATACTCTACAGATTCTAATCCTCTGCTTATTTAACAAGGGACAAAAACCAAGAAAGGACAATGAAGTAAACTCACCTAACACCACAGTAGAAACTCTGTGTAGCCAAAATTCAAACTCAAGTCAGTGATTCTCTGGCCTGTGCTATACAGACACAATAGTTTACAGGTGGCTGGATAAATGGATGTTGATAGATGAATGAATAATTTTAAATAGCTCCTTACTATTTATCTGCTCTATTTATCTATTGATCTGTACTATTTATCTGTACCTACTCTGTATGCAGGCCATATTGTATTAAATAAAACTGACTAAAATCCATTCTAGAAGGGAAGATAGTCGACATATAAATATTTTGTGGATACGTTACAAACACAGCAAGTCAAGGAAGAGAGACAAAGAGGTCACCCAGTTTAATAGGGTAAATATTAAAAGGATGACCAGTGGAGGCATCATTGAGAAAATGATGTTGAAGTAAAAATCTGAAGGAGAATAAGCAAGCAAAAGCCTTTCAAATATCACACAATCCACTGACAACAAGCATTTCATATAAATAACAAGCAGTTTGTAAGAGAAAACTCTATTTTACTTGTTAAATTTAGCAATTCTATACTCATGGCAAAGCTTGCTTCTAGGACAGACTAGAACAACTGCTTTTTATTATGAATTTTGAACCATAGAGTTTGTGGGGTTTTTTTTTCCTGAACTTCCCCCAAAATGAGTTGCAGGACACTGGCCTATTAGCATGCAGCCACAGTGGCGTCCTCCTTGGCAGGGAGGGCACTCTGCTCCACATAGATATCTCCCATAAGCAGGAAAGATCATTTTGTAGCTCTTGACAGATGGATCTTGCCCATGAGGAAAGGCATTTAGGATGATTCATTCCGAATAGCACATCAACAGACTTTGAAAGAGCTATTAAAAATGGGGCTGTGTTAGCTCTAATTTATGCTAAATAAAGTAAAGCAAGAGGCCATTAGGAGGAAGATGCAAGATACTTAACATTCGAAGACTTTGAAAGGCAGAAGAGGAGCGCATATTTATTTTGCTAGATTCTACCGTTCTGCTTTTCAATAAAGAGCTAATAGCACAGTGATTTTGCAATCGAACCTAAAATGTGGCCTAAGCTTGAACAAATCCAGATACTCATACAAGTGGGTTAATTTCCTCTTATGAGCCACAAACCACTTAACTACAATGAAGACTCTTAATCGAGTCACTTTAACAAAGACATCCCATAGTGATATGCCTTCTAAGTGCTTTTCCTTGGAATAGTGCTATAGAGTGCACACAATATATGTCTAGTAAGTAGGAGAACATGGGTTTAGTCACCAGAACCACCTTCAAGCTGAGACAAGCACTTCATGGCCTTCAAGGCTACTTCCTCAGCACTCAAGTCTCCTTTCACAGCATCAAAACATTACCTCTATAACTTCTATTAACTTCACACTTGTAATTATTTACATAGTCTCAAATTAAGAAACCTGACTTGAGTCTTCTGCAAGGTATTCTTAACCACTTAACCATCTCTCTAGGCCCACTCTCCCAAACTTGCTTCTGGTCCTGGCATTTTTCACAGCAACAGAAAGCAATTTTGTTGCTATGAAGATACACTATGACCACAGCAACTCTCATAAAACTCACTTTATTGGTGCTTGCTTACATTCGGAGGCTTAGTCCATTATCATCATGCAGGAAGCATGGTAGCCCTCAAGCAGACATGGTACTGGGGAGGTAGCTGAGAGTTCTAACTCTGGATAGGCAGGCAGCAAGAATGGAGAGTAACACTAGACCTAGTGTGAGTTTCTGAAACACCAAAGCCTACTCTCAGTGACACACTTTTTCCAAGAAGGTCACACCTCCCAATAGTGTCACTCCATATGAGCCTATGGGTGCCACTTTTCATTCAAACTACCACATCCATCACTGGAACTGGGATAGTTGCTCCTGTTTATATCAACATGACACACCTTGGGGGAGAGAACCTCAGCTGAAGAACTGCCTCCATCAAACTGGCCTGTGTGCATGCCTATGGGACATTTTCCTGATTGGCAATTGGTATAGGAGGGCCCAGACCAATGTGGGTGGCACCATCCACAGGCAGATGGGACTGAGCCAATGTGGGTGGCACCATCCTTATGCAGAGAAGACTGAGCTGTTTAAGAAAGGTAGCTAGATATGATCTGGGAAACAAGCCAGTAAACAATATTCCTCCATGGTTTCTGTTTTTAGCTTCTTCTTTGAGTTCCTGCCTTGGTTTTCCTCATGATGGACTATATATAATCTCTAAGATAAAATAAACACTTTTCTTCCCAATCTTCCTTTTTTAAAAAGCAAATCAAAACATGAGTATAAATGATTTTCCTGCACGTGTGTGTGTGTGTGTGTGTGTGTGTGTGTGTGTGTGTGTGTGTGTACCAAGTATGTGGCTTGTGCCTAAGGAGGCCAGAGAGACCAGAGAGGCCATGATGTCTGGATCCCTGGAACTGGAGTTACGGTGAGTGGTAAGTTACCAGGTGGTTTCCAGAAACCTAACTTGGGTCCTGTGTAAGAAGAGCAAGTGTTCTTAACCACTTAACCAAGTTTAGGCCAAGTCCCCCAAACTTGGTATTAACCACTTAACCATCTCTCTAGGCCAAGTCCCCCAAACTTGATTTTGGTCATGGTATTTTTCACAGCTACAGAAAGCAAACTAGAACAGAGATCATGTTTATGTATCCTTTATCCCTTCAGCATCTAGCATAATTTGAATAAATAGATGGTGCTCATTAAATATGAGTTAAATTAATGACAAAGCCTTCCAGGGGTTGGCAGACTCATCAAGATGAACTAATTATGGAGTCTGATCTAACTGAATGAAATCAGACACACAGCAGAGTCAAGAAAAATGATAAATTTCAATTCTTCAGATAATAAATTTCTACAGCATTTCTTTTATAGGAGAAGAGGTTAGGAACACTTCAATTTTTCAAACTGAGGCCTCAGGACTTGGCAGTTTATCTTCTAGGATCAAAGGAAGAAGAGGAGCCATTATGTACACAGAGTCCCAGACTCTTTCTTCCTGGATTCTGAGTTGAGGACATAGAATCTGATAACAGAGTGATGTCCAGTGGTATGTACAAGCTGGTCCTACATTAATAAACATGCACTTGTTTTAGTGACAAACCTATCTGTTAAAATAAGAGTCGACTCTATAATGGCTCACACTGCTTCTATTTCTGCCTCCAGGAACCTGATCCAGACCAGAGAGTTATTCCTTCCACAGGAATGCTGATATGCTCACAGACAACCTAGGATTTCTCAGACTCAGAACCATTAGTGCTATGGGTAGGTTGATTCTTTTAATTTTCTGATTCAGTTTTCTGTTGAGCCATGTTCCCGGGGGCTCTCTTATGCAATGTCACATGTTAAGTAGCATTCTGGGACTTGATTCACTCGATGGCAGTAGCACTCCTCAGCCCGACTGTGACATGTAAACATGTCTCTTTGCGTTATCAATTGTCTCCTGAGAGTACAACTGCTTCAGAAGAGAGTCATTGGCTGGTGCAAACATTTCACTGTGCTCCTAACTGCTCATAGGAACTATGTCATTTGAATCTCAGAAAACTACTATGAGACAGGAATCCTCACTGTTATCATTTTATAGATGGGGAAAGTTAAAGATTGTTAAAGCTCACACAGCCAATATGGAGGGAAACCAGGCTTGTCATCACTACTCGAGCCTTCGAGAATTTTGTAGAAAGAAAAGGATGAAGTGGAGTTTAACGAGGAGGAGGATGGGAGATAGCAAATGCTCAACAGACTAATATGAAAGCTTTATGACTGTTTTCCAGCAAAGTCCAGCTAGTGACAGCAAGGAATTCCTTAAAGGACTTTGTTCAAGAGGTAACAGCAGGGCAATCAAAGCCAGTCTGTCTCCTCTCTGCTGCCGAGCTTGCTAGCTATTGGCAGGCTGTGTGCTTCAGTGACTGAGAGAAATACCAACAGGAAAATGAAAGCCAAGTTTGCATTGTTGTTGTTCTTTGTTCTTTAATATTTAGACACAGTGAACCCACACATGGCAGATCTGTTGCCTGAGTGCCAGACTTGAACCTAATGTGTCAGACTTAAAAATCCGATGCCAGATTTTTGATCCTCAAAGTCTCTGATCCACCCTGGGCCCGTCTGTGTCTAGAAGAGCCAGAGAAAGACTTCATCTAAGCCAGATGGAGCATGGTGGCTTTATTCGAGGTAAGGCTACCTTATGAGTGGTCCCCATCTGTCTCAGGGATCAAAAGCTAATTTTGATGACATTAGTAGATGACTTAGATATGTGAATGGGAGAGGAGGGAGAAGGACAAGGGTTCTCCAGACTTGGCTGAGGGGAAAATCGCCATAAGTACATCTCGGGAGGAGGGTTGGTAAAATGCAGGGTCTGTGGGATAGCTGTGACAGAGGGGCTGTACACAGAAGAGAGGAGACAGAAGATTTCAAGAAAATAACCACTGACAGGTTTCTCACTCTAAATCAGAAGCCACTTTAACGTTATGAACCCTCATAAGGATATAACTTGGGGAGCAATGCAGACATGTGCAGAAATGTCAACAAGCTATCAAGACAAACAAAGATGTCCACCAATGGGAAAGTAAATGGTCGGCTTTCGAGATACAGGGCAAACATTACACAGCATGCAAAAACCAGTGTGTGGGAATGGAAGAGTACATGCAACCCAGCTCACTGTTCTATCCCACCAGAGCAGGGGGTAAGAAATGCTTATGAAGTTCACAGTCCATTGTCACTGGCTCCCTAGAAAGCTGACAACAAATTATGGGGCCACAGAAGGCTTCCTCTCCTTCCACCACGTGGGCAAAGTTTTATTCCATAGTTTCTTTTACTCAGTACATTTTATCTTATGAAAAACAAACAAAAAATTACAAGACATTCTAAAATTCGAAAAAGCACATTTTGAAGAAAGCAAGCAAGCATCTAGACTTAGATATGGGAGGAATGTTAAGAGGGTAAAAGCTGATAATGAATCCCCCAAGCTGTCACGACAGTGGTAGACAACATTTGGGAGCACACAGGCAATATAAACAGAGAGCTAGCGATTAAGAAGACTGTGAGAGATATAGACTGTTTCCATGGGCACACCAGAACACTCTTCCTAAGAAAAGAATACTACCTTGAGGATTTGTCAATCAAAACACCCTGAACTGAAAAGCAACGAAGAAGAAAACTGGAAAATTTTGGACAGAATATGCAGGAACTCTAGAATTAAGAAAACAGATATATGTACAATAGGAATTTGGGGAGAACAAAAGGGGATATTGAAGTGATAATTAGTAAAACTCCTCCCAAGTTGATATCAGACCACAAATTGCAGGTTCAGGAATCTCAAAAGAACATCAAACAAAATAAATGTTCAAAAATGCATATTTACAAACTACATTCAAATTTAAAAAACAAAAACAAAAATAAGAACAAACAACAACAAAAACCTACAAACCAAAAACTTAGGGCTGGAGAGACCAATCAGTACCTGCTGATGAAGAGCCCATCCAGAACACCTGCTGCTCTTGCAAAGGACCTGAGTTCACTTCCTGGCATCCACAGGAGGCAACTCATGACCACTCATAACTCCAGATTTTGGGGCTCAAAGCCCATTTCCTGACCTCCTCCACCCACACACGTGTGGGATACACATAAATGAAAATA
Organism: Hylomyscus alleni; assembly: GCA_019843855.1. Classification (NCBI taxonomy): domain Eukaryota; kingdom Metazoa; phylum Chordata; class Mammalia; order Rodentia; family Muridae; genus Hylomyscus; species Hylomyscus alleni. Next base: position 8,066 of record JADRCC010575403.1, read on the forward strand.
AGCTCTACAAGCAAATCGTTAGAAAAGAGCCAGTGTGAGGGTGCTGAACTGATATAAGAGCAAAGACAAACGTTATGTTTAATGTTTCCTCAGAAACACCAAGAGCAAGAAGAAAGTAGAGTGAAGTAGCTTAAACTGTTCAGAGAAACCACCAACCAATAATCACCTGCCCTCAGGAGTTATCTGCACCTAGGGAAGAAAAATAGTTTTTTAAACAAACAAAAATAAAAAAAACAAATTAGGGCCAATATAGCCACCTTTTGAGAACTATGTGAGGTGCTTCACAAGGTAGGAATCTCAGATCTATATAAAGACAGGAAGAGTGTGGGGGAGAAAGGGATGAATGCAAAATTCCAAGTGTTTTTCACTTGAATTTTTTGTATTTAAACTTTTATTCACCATTTTTATATACTATATTTTGATCATGTTTTCTCTTCCTCCAACTTCTTCCAAACCCTCCCCACCACCTTCTCTGCCCAACTTCTGTCTCTTCCTTCTTAAAAAAAAAAATGACATAGACAATTCCCCCAAATCAAAATCATGAACAAACACCAAAACAAAATTTTTTTAAATGCCAAAACAAACTAGAAATGAAACAAAAGGCATAGAAAACAAAACACAGAGTTTGTTTTATGCTGACCAACTACTTCTGGGTGTTAAGTTTTCACTAGAGCGTGGACAATCTACCCAGTGACACCCCACTGGACTTGTGATTAGCTTCTTGATTAGGGGACAGGACCTTGCATCCATTTTCCACTGTCAGCAGTGAGATTCTGTCCCCTCCGCATCTGTGAAGGTCTCCCGCATGCTGTCATCAACTTTGAGTCCGTTTGTTCATCAACCCTGTTACATCAGGAAGACACTGCTTCCTAGGAGTCATCCACCCCCTTTGGCTCTTATCATCTTCCTACCTCCTCTTGCATATAGATCCAAGCCTTAAGGGGAAGCATTTAACGAATTAGTGCTTCAAAGCCTCTCACTCTCTGCCCGTTGTTTGGCTGTGGGTCTCTGCTGATTGGCATCTATTGTAAGAGGAAGCTTCTCTGACAAGGGTGGAGAACAGTCTGTGGATATGGCAATGCCCTGTTAAGTCACTTTTTAACTTCTTAGTGCTGTCTTCCTTTAGCCGAATAATAGTAAGTAGGAAGTTTGCCCCCAAGCCTATGTCCTATCTAGTTCCAGGTTCTTGATCAAGTTAACAGTGTAAGGTATGACTTCTACCTCATGGAGTGGGCCTGAAATCCAATTAAAAGGTGGTCGGCTACTCCTTTAACAGTTGTGCTAGAGAGATGGCTCATCAGTTAAGAGCCCGGGACGCTCTTCCAGAAGACTGTGTCTGATTACACCACCCACTGTCTGTAACTGCATTGGGGGGCGGGGAGGGAGATCTAACGGTATCTCCTGGCCCTTGAGAGCACCAGGTGTGCATGCAGTACACAGAATACATGTAGGCAAAATGCTCATAAATATAAAAAAATATATATTTGTGTGTGGGGAGGGGTGTGTGCCCTTGAGTGCAGGTACCTGCAGAGGCCTCAGATCTCCCCCAGAGATAGAGTTTCAAGTGGTTCTGAGCAATCTGATATGGATACTAGGACTTGAACTTGGGTCTTTGAAAGAGTAATACATACCCGTAATGAAGGAGCCATCTCTCCAGGCCCCCATTGCTTTTTCTCTTAACTGATTTAATAGTTTATATCTTGTTCAAAGTGATAATAAGAAAAATGTGTTCAAGTCTTTGTTTATATACTATACACACACAATATGTTGGAGTACATGTATTTACAAGTGAAATGAGTTATAACCCTGTTGTGAGAGTTGAGAGGAAGGAAAGAAGGAAGGCAGTAAAGGAATATGTTGTGTTTGTAAAATACTTCCACTGCTTCTGTTATTTGAAAAATTGCATTAAACATCAGTCTACATTATAAACTTTTGGGTGGTCACTAAAATAAATAAATTAAAACTGAGCAAAAATATAACTCAGAGGCAATATAATTGAGATGCTAAGGAAGGAGAGAAGATTTAGTCATATAAAGTGCTTAATTAATATAAAAAGATAGAAGATGGGAGACAAGTGTAGGGAAAAAAAGCATAAAATATAATCACAAATACAGAAGATGTCAATGGAATTCATCAATTGGAAGTTCTCAATAGAATTCATCAATGGATTAGACAGGAATCTCCTTAAATGTCATTGGCCTAAATTCACTTGGGAAAGGGCATGGATGGGATAGCTCAAAACAATATGCGGTTATATGTTCCTTATTCTGAGAAATTGCTACATCTTCAAACACTAAAGGGTTAAAAATGAAGTATACCAAGCTTAACATTAATAAGACAGAAATCAGGAACAGCCCTGTGGATACAGGCCAGACGCCAGAGCCAATACAGTTATCAGGAATAAATGGGGTATCACATAATGATTAAAGACCAGTTCCCGATACCCAATGAGCCTTAGCCTGTGTGTGCCTACCAGCAGAGCATTGAGATACGCAAAGAAAAACTCACGGAACTGAAGTAGATGAATCCACAGCTGTAGCCAGATGCTTAAGCATCCTCTGCCAGAAATCTAACAGCCAGAAACAAGAACTGAACTGAAATCGGCATCGCTGTCAGTCAGCAGGGTACAGTTGACGTCCACAGACACATAACTGAACAGCAGCCAAAGGCCCAGTCTTCTGAAGCACACGCTCAACTCCACTAAGTCGAGTTTGAGGCCATAAAGCATCACTTAAAAACTTTAGGAGACTAGAGACCATGCAATAGCTGTCATCAAACCATTGTGGAACCAGACTGGAAATCAGTAATGGGTAATAGAGAACCCTATAAAACCAGAAGGGGAAAGTTATAAACTTTCACTGCTTGAAGATTTCTATCATTTCTGGAAGTTCTGTGAAGAACTTGATCCTGAAAAGCCAGCTGATGCACTTGCCACAAGCCTGGGTCTTCGGTTAGTGGGTCCTTATGATATCCTTGCTGGGAAACATAAAATGAAGGAAAAAAAAAACACACAGAGAGACAGAAGAGACAGAAAGGGAAGGAGAGAGTAAACCTGTATCGAGTTCATTTTTTTCAAGGTTAATATAACTTTGGAACTAATATAACTGAGGACAGAACAGGAAGGGTTGGGGAGGACCTTCTTAAGCAGGTTGAAAATGGATGCGCTGGGAGGAGAAGATACTCATTACCCTTTACTAGCCCAACATTTAATATATGCCAGGCAGTGCCCTTTGGGCTTCTTGGCATTTCTTCATTTGGCTGACATAGGTTGGCAGGAAAGCCTACCTTAACTGAACATCCTTTTATGGGTGTCATGAAGGTTGGGAACAGGGACCATTTAAAGCTAAGGCCAAGTCCTGGTGTTTCTTTTTATATGACTCATAAAATAACAATAATTTTAAAAAAATTTTTGAAACAGGCTATTACTATAAAAGCTAAGCTGATCTAAAACTCACAGTCCTCCTGCCTCAGTCTCCCAAGTGCTGGAGTTAAAGGTGTGCCTTACCACACTTGACTGTTATTTGGATCTTTAAGGAAATATTTGAAAACCATTGTTCAGAGGTCCATCATCACATGTCACAGTAGATACCATCAGGCAGCTGAGCCTGTGGGTGAGACAACACTGCTTGATCATGTGGACTGGGCATCCGTACAACACAATGCTTACATTTCAAGGAAAACATGTATATTTGTGTGGCTGAGAAGGAGGGGAAGAGAAGGAAGAGGAGGAAGAGGAAGAAGAGGAGGAGGAGAAAGAGGAGGAGGAAAAAAAGAAGGAGAAGAAAAAGGAGAAAAGAATAAAGAGAAGGAGAAGAAGGAGAAGGAGAAGGGGAAGGGGAAGGGGAAGGGGAAGGGGAAGGGGAAGGGGAAAGGGAAGGGGAAGGGGAAGGGGATAAGAATTTTTTATGACTAGTTTACACAGCCATGCAGATGATTCTACGACATTCTGTGTTGTGAGGTGGTTACAAAGTCCTGCCCAGATTCAAAGGAGGGGAAGCTGACTTCACCTCTTGATGTGAAATGACAAAGTTCTGGAAAGAAATGTGAAATGAAAACATTATAATGACTACTTTGAAAAATACATTTTGCCACACAAGCCAACCTAAAAGAAACATACCAAAAAATGTCTCAGGACAGGTGGGCCTGTGATTAGGCACATGTCATCACAATCAATGACCACAGAAAGGCAGATGCGAATTATGAGGTTCTGGTCACACCTGCACGGTCCGCAAAACAAAAATAATGCGAGTAATAGTAAACGTCCGATTATGGAGACAACAGTAAACGCCATATTGTATAATAAACTGCAATTTACGGGAAGGCCATGCAGAATAACTCAGCAAAACTGTGTATGTGCATGCCTACAACCAGAATTTCCTCCCATGGTATCTATAATAGGAATACTTCTACAGGGTGCACAAGGACATTGTCAATTTAACACTGTTATTTACTATGAAGGAAGTGTGAATGCAGAAGTTCCCACTAATAAATGAATAAACCAATGAAGATGAATCCATGCAAATTTTAAACTTCCATGGTGTAACTTAATATGAACACACCTAAAAAAAGACTGACTGAGGAGGAGAGACAGGTCAGGTGTGGCCTGATTTTTACATTGAGAGCGTAGAGAAGAGAGCTCACACAGGGGACTGGATTCGAGCAAGGAATCAAGGGAAAAGATGAAAGCTGACCTTTATTTCTAGAATAAAAAAAAGTGATTGGAAAATGTTGGTAGGTAGCCACATTGCATGGCTCTCCTGGCTGAATCTTGAGAGCCCATGACTTGGTCAGGTGAGTTCTGAAAGAACCCACCATGCAGTCAGGTGAGTTCTTTTGGTGGCTTCATAATTTCAAGACGTGTTTAACTCAGATTCTCAGTTTGCAAGCAATAGAAGTCAAATGGCTAAAAGAAACAAACCTTACTGTACTGGGCTGTGGGTCAGGGAATTCCAAGGATTATAAGGAAGGGGTTATGAACATCCTTGGAAAGAGAACAAACCGTGTACTCTGAGGGACCCAGGAGCAGTGAGTGGAAAGAGTGTGGGCCAGTGGCTTCTTCGTTTTATACCTTTCCTTACCTGTCAGTAAGGATTTCAGACAAGCAGTGTCCAACAGACAGAGATCAGCAGGTCATCGTCTTAATCAACAGTCTGTCAACTTGTTATCTGGTGGGGAAAGGCAATTCCCTCACCTAACGTAAGGATTTGCCATGAAGAGACAGAATGTGTGATAGACAGTTAGAAGGCATTTGTGTGCTCTGACTAGAGAGAATGGACAGAATCAGAATGAGGCTGTGGAGAGAGGAGAGAGATCAGAGTAAGACAAGACATGGATGTCTTCTGGTGGGGCATCATTCTAACTGATGCATAGTCTCCTATCATGATTTGGCTCTCTCTGGCAAACTGGCTCTTCTCTTGCCCTGTTGCCTGGCACACAGCAGATGGTTTGATGTGAAGATGCAAATGTCTGGAGATCACGAAGACATGCAGGAAAGACTCAATTTCATGAATCTTCATCAGTGGGAATTGCAGAGACATTTGAAGTTAGCTATCTCTTGGAGGGCCACTTACCAGGCTAATGTTCTGAGGAGATCATCTGTGGCTGTGTGTTAAAGCTGCTGGAGCAACTCTCTGGAACTGGCACTTCAGTGTAAATTTGGAACCTCCTATGGGCATGACCTCCATCATTGTCTGTGCACCCAGATGAAGTCTCCAATCTTCTCTTTGTCTGTTCTTATAAATAATGGCTATTTTCAGATATAAAAAGCGTGCAGACTTTGAGCTTTAACTTTAATTTTAAAAATTAAACCTACCTGTTTAAACAGCACTCTCAAATGGTGCCCATTGCCCTTATTTCCTCCTCACTCTCCTCCTTTGTACAAAGGTGCCTGGATCCCTGGGCTTAGGATAAGTCAGGCACAGTGAAGTCTACTTGAGACCAGAGACATGTCAGTCAACTAGCTGCATCCCCTTGGTAGATAAGTGTCTATCACACTATTTAAGTCTATGCTATTTAAGCCTGAATTTCACCTTGTACAAATACATTCAGATTCACCACACTCTTGTGTTGATAACACTCTAGTGTTTCTAGAGTTCTGTGGCTGCTTGTTCTAAATATGGGTACCTCTAGGATTAACAGAAGGTCAGCTGGATAATCCACCATGACAGCTAGGTCCTCATGGCCCTGGTTTTTATCTCTTCCTCCCTTACTTTGATGAAGCATTAGCTAAAGCATTCATTTATTATGTTGTCAGGTTTATAGATTGCCACGCCCACTTGTCTACACCAGTCATATCTGAATTATCGGGGGTAAAAGCCTGATTAAGGATGAGAGGCGTTATAGCCCCAAAAGGGAGCTTGTGCCTTCTGGGTATTCAGATAGTCTCTGGCATCTCCTAACTCAGATGTGTTCCAGATTAGTCTTCCCAATCGTCAACACACCCTCTTATTTAGGCATAAAGGTACCCCAAAAATGATTCATAAATGGCTAAGATTGGGCATTGTTTCCTGGCCAGCACAATGTTTCCAACCTATCCTAATTCAATTCCAAGCTGTCCTTAGCTTGGAATTTCTCTCAAGGAATCTGCCTTGTCAGACAGGTTTTTTCCTCAGAGTTAGCAACAGAGGTCAGGCACCATTGCTTACTGTTAACACAGTTAGAATTCTCAGGACAGTCCCATAGAAGTAAGAACTGTTTTACATACTAGAGAATAATCGAAGGGGTTCCCTCACTCAAGGACATTAGTTAGGTCGGAACTTCCAGGTGCGTGCCTCCAGCAAGACCCAGAGATTTAGCAGGAAATGCTAGGTCAGATTCTCCTAGTCCTTACCTCTAGCAGAACCAGAGAATTAGCATAGGAATACCAAAATATTCCCAGTAGGGAGGGCAATACTGCTCTTCCGCCTGCTTCACACCCAGCTACCGGATCCTACCGACCTTGATGTAGTGGTCACTTGCCTATGTGACCTCAGTCTTGTGCCCCTGCTGTAAACCCTGCCTGCCTATGTCACTCTTGTCATCTGCCCTGCTTGCTGTATGCTATTTAAGCCTGAATTTCACCTTGTACAAATACATTCAGATTCACCACACTCTTGTGTCGAGTCTGTTTGTTATCTGCTGACTTATTGCCCACCTGACCAGAACTCTCATCCCGAGGAAATTGGGGTCCCCCCCCCCGCAATGAACCCGGTCTGTGGCAATAGATGACTTATACCCCAGAGTTAACTGACAAGGTGGCGAGGAATGGTGAGAAGCATCAAACATGAGAATGTTCTGGAAAAATATTGGGAACTGCATATCCAAAGGAGAAATTCAGCAAGGCATAAAGAGGGGTTAGCATATAGAAGGAAAAGAAGGCTGAGAACAAGGGAATTTCTTACCCTGAGAATTTTGGTCTATAGACCGTTGGGTTGAACTCCAACGGTAGTTTTAGTTTTAGTAAAAATTTTCAGAAGCAATTGTTTCCAAAACTTCACTAAAAAATTACCTCACCACATATCCTGGGATACTTTGAATAAAAATGATACTTTGAGCAGTTCAAAGTAACTTGCAGAACCGATTTTGATATTGTGTGACCCCCAATTTCTTCTATTTTTGAATATCATTTTACTTAATCTGAGGGTCCCTACAACTGTAAAATGGGAATTCAAAGCAGTTTCATTCAGGGGCATGTACTCACTTACAAAAGACTGTACCAACACAATGGAAAACAATATATAAAATATTAACTGACATACGACTGGAGGAGGAACAGTATCAGAATAAACTCTAGGAAGTCGAGATTTCTCTATGCACCCTGGTATATAACAGGCTTAAAGATTCTGGAGAGAAAAGTTTAAAGGGACGATGCCCATCCATCCCAGATGGTTCTGAGCCATTGTAGCAACCTGCTGTGTTGATGTAGAGATATACTTTAAAGATGTGAGAAAATCTTTGTATCTTATACTTGTAGCATAATAAAAATTATTTCATAAAAGAGAAAAAGTGTATAAAGTGCTTGGAGTGCAAAGTGGGAGTCATGTGCAGCAAATGACAGCAGTGGGCGTCTCTCATGCATAAGAGAATATGGGGTTTTCGTTTCCTTTCTGCCCATGCCTTAGCTCTCTAAACTTTCTATAATGGAAATATGCTACTGTTATATCTAGAAGAGTCTTACTCTTCCTGAGAGTATTATATTGGTGTGGACCCTGAGGAAAGCCTAACTGACCTTTGGCTTGTTCCAAAACACATGTAAACAGAGGCAGGAAGAGGGTGACCTGGAAAATATGGAGCAGAGATGAGAAAGAATCCTTTGGAATTGGGAGCTGGGCAGGGGTGGAGAGAAGCATTCCCTGCCCTGACACCAGCTCTGTCATGGGCTGGAAGAAAGGGAAGTGTGGACAGACCCTTCTCTTAGGCTCTTGGATTTCATCAAGAGATTGTATCTGGCTGAGAAATAGGGTCCTCGGCTTTCAGCAGTTAACACAAAGGTGCTGAAATCTGGGGCTGGAACATGAGAGCTGTGAGTGAAGTGTCCTTTGCAGTGGAAGGCTCTCTGAGAGGTGGGGTCCTCTGCTGCTCCGCGGGAAGGGCAAAGTGCAATTCTTTCTGACAACTCTTTGAACAGCTGTGGTTCAGTTGAGATTATTATGAGTTGAAACAGTTGAAAGAATAATTTCTCTGAATGCCATTACTAATCTATGGAAAGCGTGCATATAGTGGCCAAATAAATGGCAATACCCAGAGTGCAGAGCCATATTGAAACTTCTAATTTTAATGTTTGATAGTTAGTAAGGCACCTAGTGAGGCATTTATAACCAAAGACAAGGATTTTGCTCAGCACCGTGACATTGGAAAACCGCTGGATGAGAGTTCATTTAGAAATCAAAAGCTTTGTGTTTATATGGCCTCTTGTTTAGAAAACTAACGGGACCTATGTAGTCAACCCACAGTGGCCTGAGCCTTCCCACATCAATCATTAACAAGAACATGTCCCACATATGTTACCAGAGAGCAGTCTGATGGAGTTCATCCCTCCCTTAAGGTTTCCCCTCTCCAGGGGACCCTAGTTTGTGACAAGCTGACAAACAACAACCAGCCCAGTCTTGAACACGAGGGAAGAGCAATCCTTTGTTTGACTTTATCTGTCTAATTAAATACGTAAGGCCCTATCTAAGGCGCAGGCTCTGGGAGCCCTGTGTCCTTGAGTGCCTGGCCTATTTGCAACAGATCTCGGAGCTGCCTCTCTCTCTGCACACTATTCCTGTGAGAGGAAGCTTGAGTCTACTTTCCACAATGTTCCTCATAGAAACCTATAAGAAGGGATTCATAATCACCACTTCCTGCTCCAACAAACACTTCCTGCTCCGTGTCAGAGTGTGTATAAATAGGTTTGGGAAGCTTCCATACGTTTCTATCACTAGAGCCATAGTATTTGGAATGTGAGATACTATCATCTCTAGTAACTAACTATGTTAAAGGGGGCAGCAATGCCTATCTCATAGCTTATTAAGAACTGCTTTGTTGTGGATGGCTCTGTGCTGCTTGTATTTAATATTAATTCTGCTCTCCAGGGAGAGGCTGTCTGGAATGAGGAATGAGTCACATGCTCAGGTGGCTTCTTGTGAACCAATCCCCTTATGAATAAAGGAGCCAATCACTGGGTGAGTAGGCGGGACTTCCAGGTTGGACAGAGGAAGAGAGGAAGCAGGAGAGTGTTAGGCCCATTTTGGAAAGGGATAGCAGAGGGGTAACATTGTAGCTGCTAGAGTTTCCTGACATCATGGCGGATCTGCCATGATTCGCCACCAGAGGAATTAGACTTTAATAAGGCTTACAAGATTAGGTTTTAGTTGTTGCTCCCAGAGATTGAATTAACATTGTTTCTGAACTAAGTTTGTGTTGTGTTTGTTTTCCTTCACGTGGCGGCTCACCTGGGTTCAAGAGAGAAAGGTAAGGTGGCAAAGCATGAGTTTGCCAGATGTGCTCCACAAAGACTGTGGGGGATTTGAAGCACCGGGCTGGTGTGGTAACAACCTGCCTTGGGAACCTAGCAAGCTGGGTGGGGAGATTGTGGAGTTCTGAGTCAGATTCTCCAT
>JADRCC010575404.1:0-14214 GCA_019843855.1 Hylomyscus alleni
CTTTCCACCACAGCATAAAATCTTGTGTGGTGCCACACACCTGTTTTCCCAGCATGGATGCTCACCTACTCACCCCAGAAAAAGAACCCACTACAGACAAAATTAACAATTACACTAAAGTCCAACTTGGCGAACTACTGAGTTTTTAATGGGATTACTAACAGAGGTATCAGTGAGAGAAACAGGTACTGAATTATACAGCTTTATCAGGGCTAGAAAGTGGTTAAGAGCACTACTTCTTTCCAGAGGATCCTGGTTCAATTCCTAGTACCCACCTGGTGGCTCTACAGAATCTGCCCTCTTCTGATTTCTGGAACTTGCTGCTCAACCTACAAGCAGCTGGGCAGGTCAAAAAAAAAAAATCTCTTAGCATTATGGCTGGTCAGAGAGTCTTCTCAGGCAATGTTTTGTGGATTGTATACACCTGGGGTCGGGGCACTTTGAAGATCTGGCAGGTTTCGGCTTTATGTGAAGTTTGTTTAACAACCTGAATCTCATGAGCCATCTGTTCACCTCTGGAGGGAATATGTGTGAAAGTCTTTTGCCAGAATGTGTATGTACATGTGGTATACTTGCAGTGGTGAAAAGAGGGCATCAGATCCCCTTGTACCTAGAATTACAGCTAGTTGTTATATATCATGTGGGTACTGGAAATTAAACCCCGTTCCTCAAAAAGAGCAGCCAGTGCTCTTTCTTAATAGCTGAACCATCTCTTTAGTTCCACAGGGAGAATGTTTCAGTTCTAGGGAAACTGCTACCCAGTCAAACATAAGGATCAGAAGTTCAAAGTTATCCTCAGTTACATAGTGAATTCTGGACCAGCCTGAACTACATGAGACCCTGTTTCAAAAGAAAAAATCTAGCTATATAAATAGTCATTTAATCCAGTTATGTGTGTGTGTGTGTGTGTGTGTGTGTGTGTGTGTGTGTGTCTTGCATTGCTCAAAGACTAGTTTGGATTGTACTTTACCACCACATGAGGACCATGTATGAGTTGTGACTAAAAAGATGTTGTATATCTAAGTGTTCATGGCAGATGCCCTCAGCACAACTCTGGTGTTTCCTCCTCTAATAGGTTGTAGAAGAGCATGAAAGTGTGGAGCAGAGTCGGCGAGCACAAGCTGAGCCCATCAACCTGGACAGCTGTCTCCGTGCCTTCACCAGTGAGGAGGAGCTAGGAGAAAATGAGATGTACTACTGCTCCAAGTGTAAAACTCACTGTTTGGCAACCAAGAAGCTGGACCTCTGGAGGCTTCCTCCAGTCCTAGTATGTTAATAGCCCTGTGTCTGTGCGAAGAATCTAGTGTGAGTTAGAGGAATCATTAGCAGGATTTCAGGGCTATTTTTGAGGATAAGATATTTACCATAGCTGTGTTTAGAAATTTTTTCTACCTGAGTATGGTAGCACATGCCTTTAATCCCAGAATTTGGGAGGCTGAGACAGGAGGATCACCAAAAACTTAAGGCAAGCCTAAACAGGTTACATAGTGAGTTCCAAGCTAACCTAGACAAAGTAAGGCCCTGATTCCAAAAAGAAAGAAAGTGAGGTTAGGGGCCTATAAAAGTATCCCAAAGTAATTGTCCTCTCCAAGGCTTCCTTGTCTGCTAGCCTAAGCCTAGTTCTAGAGGCTTCTAGCCTCTGTACAGTCTTATCTGGGCTGAGAATGTTTTCAGCCTCTGAGACTTACTGCTCAATAAGCTCACCCTTCCTAGTTCTTTTCTGACCTCTGGCTAGCTGGTCCACCTCAGCTGTTTTGGCTCATTCTCATTCTCTAGCTCATATCTCTCTTCAACCTGTCTCTGTACACTGGTCCTGGTAAAACTGCCTTCTACTGCCCCTCTCTGCACTACTCTCTTAAGTAGCTTCCCTTTTCTCTCTTGACAGTTGAGCATATCCTATTCTGTTAAATCTTTTTTGATTCATCATATTTTCTGCCACTCAATTAGACATCACTTTCAAATATGAGTGCTTCCTTTTCCAAACTAACTTTACTTTCATTATTTTGAATTAAGGATGTGTATGTATTCCAAACAGGTAGATTAAAAGTGTGTCATTACAGCTTGATTACACAGACCTACAAGGTCTTTTGATTTGATCCTTTGCCAGTCCTGGCTGACCTTAAGCTAAGAGATCCACTGCTTCTGCCTCCGAAGTACTGGGATTAAAGGTGTGAACTACCACAGTATTAGGAAGTTTTCTATTTATTTTTATTTTATATGTATGGATGTTTTTGCCTGCATGTCCATGCACCAACTACATCATACGCGTACAGTGCCCCCAAAGGCCAGAAGAGGGCGTTGGGTACTCTGAAAATGGGTTTATAACCCTCTATAGAGGGTTGTTAAATACCACATGGGCACTGGGAACCAAACCTGGTTCTTCCTCAATCTCTGAACCTTTTCTCCAGCCCCAATACTCTTAGTATTCTGTGACCATAATAGCCTCCCAAGAATGAATATATAAGACATTGATGGCATTCATTTGGCTAGCTCCTGAAATGAAAACCGAAAGAAAGGAAGACACAGACATGGCATGGGCAGACCTAGGAACCCAGTAGATGAGGAAGTGGGAATTTTTTAAATATAAGGTATAATTAATATGCAGCTAAATGCATAGATTTTGAATGTCAGGCTTGATGACTTTGCCATTTGCATATATGCATATAACAATGACAAAATTCAAGGAATAGCAGCATTTATTTAAAACATATATTTGAGATTGTTAACAATGCACAAATGTTACATGTTCTTCAGAACCCTTGAATATTCCTACCTTTTCTTCTTCAGATTATTCACCTTAAACGATTTCAGTTTGTAAATGGACGGTGGATAAAATCACAGAAAATTGTTAAATTTCCTCGTGAAAGTTTTGACCCAAGTGCTTTTTTAGTACCAAGAGACCCAACTCTTTGCCAGCATAAACCACTCACACCTCAGGCGGATGACTTCTCTGAGCTAAGGCTCCCAACAGGAGATGTGAAGAAAGTGGATGTCCAGAACTCAGCAGGGGAGGAGGATGTGCTCCTGAGCAAGAGCCCATCTTCCCTCAGTGCAAATATCACCAGTAGCCCAAAAGGTAAGGGGAAGGACTTTCATCTGTATTTCAACATTGTTACTTTGAGCACAAGATCAGCCTCCTTAAATCTAGATTCTTGTTTGTCATTCATAAAATGGAGAAAAATACCAAGTTACAGGGAGGATTTGAAATACCAGTAGTGATTCTCTAAGTCACAAACCAGACTTATAGTTTAAGTTCAGGACCCCAGCCTACAGGATGATGAAACCTATATTTATGGCGGGTCTTCCGTTCTTAATTAAACCTTCCTGGAAACGTTCTGAAGCACGCTCAAAAGGTGTGTCTCCTGTGTCTCCTAGGTGATTCTAAACCTACTCAGATCCAAACTGACAATGATTAACCATCACAGATACCAAAAACTGTGGGTATTCAAATCCCTTATGTAAAGTATTGTGTTATTTGCATATAACCTACTCATAGTCTCTGCACATTTTAAATCATCTTTATATCTTTTATAATAATCAATACAAGATAGAGGTGGGATATAATACATACCTATAATCTCAACTCTTGGAAAATTAAGACAGGAAAATTTTTAAGATTTTTTCTTGTTGTTTGTTTTAAAGATTTATTTATTTTGTGTATATGAGTCCACTGTCACTTTCAGACACACCAGAAGAGGGCATCAGACTCCATTACAGATGGTTGTGAGCTACCTTGTGGTTGCTGGGAATTAAACTCAAGACCTCTGGAAGAGCAGCCAGTGCTCTTAACTGCTGAGCTATCTCTCCAGCCCCCAGAAATTTTACATTTCAAGTCAGCTAGACTACATACATTCTTTCTTCAAAAATGTAGATAAGAGCCAGCAAAATGGCTCAGTGAATAAAGATACTTAAGTTCAGACCAGAGCCACGTGGTAGGAAAGAACTGACTTCTTTAAGTTGTCCTTTGACCTCAAATAAGCACTATAGTATGTATGCACATAATAATGTAAATACACACACACACACATATATATACTTAAATGTATAGTTACCTTACATATGTGATTTTTTATATATAAATAAATAAATTGCTGTGTTATATTAATTTATAATATTTATAAAATCATACAAAAGAAGCCTATGTTTTAGTACAGATTTAGTTTTGTTTTGGGGGGATGTTCCTGTTGTTAGCTTGTTTGGTTTTAGTTTTCAACACAGGGTTTCTCTGTGTAGGCCTGGCTGTCCTAGAACTCTGTAGGCCAGGCTAACCTCGAAATCAGAGATCCACCTGCCTCTGCTTCCTGAGAGCTGGGATTATGGATGTACACCACCATTGCCTGGCACAATTGCCTGGGTTTTTTTTGTTGTTTTTTTTATTAAGTCTGATTTATAGTTATCTGGATCTTGTGGGACCCACAGATGAAGGCTAAGCATGTATGATTCTTTTTACCATCTCTCACTAACTACAGCTCCAACCCAGTATGGGAAACTTTATTGTCATTCTCTCAAAAATACACAGTGGAATAAAGGACAATTTCATATAGTTAAACTATCCTTTTCATTTTTTTTTCTTTTTTGTGTTTTTAGACAGGGTTTCTCTGTGTAACCCTGTCTGTCCTGGTACTCACTCTGTAGACCAGGCTGGCCTCGATCTCACAGAGATGCACCTGCTTCTGCCTCCTGAGTGCTGGGATTAAAGAAGTGCTCTACCACTGCCCTGCTCCTTTTAATCTTTTTTAATCCTAAACTAAGGAAAAGGTGGTTGAGTATTGTGTAGTTTTAATTCCTCGGAGTTTTTATATGGTTTGGTGGGTTTTTGTTTTTGTTTTTTTCCTAGGTATTGAACCCAGGATTTCATACATGCTAGACAGTGCTTTACCACTTGAATACCTCTCCAGCCATTTTTTATTTTTATTTTGAGATAGTATTTCACTGAGTATCCTGAACAGAAACCAGCTTAGCATTGTCTAGACTGACCTTGAATTTAAATCCTCTTTCTTGCACCTCTTGAGTAGCTGGAGTCACAGGCATGTGCCACCAGGTCTTGACCTCAGTTTTCATCTCTGACATGAGAAATAGTTACAAATAAATTGTATATAGATTCTAAGAGTCCTTGGTAATTTGTTTTTCTTTGTTTTGGTTTTTGCTTTTTGAAATGGAATTTTGCTATGGTAGTACAAATTGGCCTGGAACTCACTGTGTAGCCTAGGCTCTCCTGGAACCCAGAGTCCGTCTGCTTTAGTTTCCTGAGTATCACAGATGTATGCCACCACATCCGATATAAGAATGTATTTATAAAATTCATTGTTTTGATCTGAATGTGACATAAATCACCTTTCTTTGAGTTTATAATTCCTATAATATATTTTACCCTTTTCCTGCTGCCTGTTTGATTAGCTGTTCTTACTAGGGTTCTCTAGAGGGATTAGAATGGCTTATAGGCTGTGGTCCAGCTACCACACCAATGGCTGTCTACCTATGGAGGGTCCACGAATCAGTTGTTCAGTCCGAGAGACAAGATGTCTCAGCTGGTCTTCAATAAACACCAGAATTCCAAAGGAGTAGGCACTAATGCCAGTGAAGGAGTAGACATGGCATCATGAGCAAGAGCAAACAGGCAAGGAACGAAAGCTTTCTTCTTCCATGTCCTTTATAGACATTGCCAGCAGAAGGTGTAGCCCAGATTAAAAGTGCATTTTGCCACCTCAAAAGATGTTACACACCTTTAATTCTGCCACTCTGGAGGGAGAAGGCAGGTGGATCTCAGAGTTCTAGGCTATCCTGGTTTACAGAGCATGTTCCAGAATGGCTGGGGCTATACAGAGTCTTAAAATTTATATATACAGGCTAAAATAAATACAGGCTAAACCCTATCTCAAAAAAGAAAAAATGCGGGGCGTTGGTGGCGCACGCCTATAGTCCCACCACTTGGGAGGCAGAGGCAGGCGGATTTCTGAGTTTGAGGCCAGCCTGGTCTACAGAGTGAATTCCAAGACCGCCAGGGCTACACAGAGAAACCCTGTCTTGAAAAAAAAAAAAAAAACCAAAAACAAAAAAGAAAAAACAAGTTCAAGGCCAGCTTGGTCTACAGAGTGAGTTCCAGGACAGCCAGGACTAAACAGAAAAACTCTGTCTGGAAACCTCCCCCCCCCCCCCCCAAAAAAAAAAAAGAAAAGAAAAAACTGAAAATATGGATTAAAGGTTGTCTTCCAACCTCAAAAGATCTAAATTAAATCAGTTTTAAAGGTAGTGCATGCCTTTAGTCCCTGCACTCTGGAGGCAGAGGTAGGCAGATCTCTCAAGTTTTAGACTAGCCTGGTCTACAGAGTAACTTCCAGGACAGCCAGGGCTATACAGAGAAACCCTGTCTTGTGGGGCTTTAAAAAAAAATTAATATAAGTAATTAAAAATAAGCTCTTATAGATGTCCACTTCAGTTTTAGTAAATTTCAGATATAGTCACGTTTACAACAAAGAATAACCATCACAAACTCTGTAGTAAGGAGTAAGAATAGGCAGCCAACATTCCTGTCTTCCTATGTACATTAAGAAAGCTTCAGAGTTACTGTATGGCATCAAACTTAACTTGTGGCATTTGAATTTACAACTCTCTTTCTCTCTCTTTTTCACAGGTTCACCTTCTTCATCAAGAAAAAGTGGAGCCAGCTGTCCCTCCAGCAAAAATAGCAGCCCTAACAGCAGCCCACGGACCTCAGGGAGGAACAAAGGGAGGCTCCGGCTGCCTCAAATTGGCAGCAAAAATAAATTGTCCAATAGTAAGGAGAATTTGGATGCCAGCAAAGAGAATGGGGCTGGGCAGATCTGTGAACTGGCAGACACCTTGAACCGAGGACATGTGTTGGGAGGCAGCCAGCCTGAGCTGGTCACTCCTCGGGATCATGAGATCACTTTGGCTAATGGATTTCTTTATGAGCATGAGGCATGTGGCAATGGCTATAGCAATGGTCAGCTCGGAAACCATAGTGAGGAAGACAGCACTGATGACCAAAGAGAAGACACACCCAGTAAACCTATTTATAATCTATATGCAATTTCGGTAAGTGATTTATTACATAGATTTCAGCAAATATTTCTCAAGCTGGGCATGGTGACACATGCTTTTAATCCCAGCACTTGAGAGGCAGAGGCAGTCAGCTCTCTAAATTCAAGGACAGCCAAGGATATACTGAGAAACTTTGTCTTGAAAAACCAAAAAACAGGGACTGGAGAGATGGCTCAGCAGTTAAGAGCACTGGCTGCTCTTCCAGAGGTCCTGAGTTCAATTCCCAGCAACCACATGGTGGCTCACAACCACTTGTAATGAGATCTGACACCTTCTTCTGGTGTGTCTGAAGACAGCTGCATTGTACTCATATATTAAATAAATAATCTTTTTAAAAATCTTTTAAAAAGATACGGTCTTTTAGGGAAAAAAATGTGAAATAGGATTTGTTTTTTGAAAAATTAGGTGATTATAGACATTTTTTCCTTACTACCTAGGTGGTCATCTTGCTTAGATCTTAGCACTGTGCCCTGGCTGAATACTAACACACCACCACTCTCTCCTTTTTTTAGTGCCATTCAGGAATTCTGGGTGGGGGCCATTACGTCACTTATGCCAAAAACCCAAACTGCAAGTGGTACTGTTACAATGACAGCAGCTGTAAGGTAAATATTCTCAATCTTTAAATGAAAGTTAGAAACAGAATGTCATCAATTTGGGGAACATAAGTTAAATAATAGTCCTTCCACAGAGCAGGAAATAGTGTCTGTCTGCAGGAGGTCTCTACATAGATGCTGTTCAGTATTAAGGAGGCGGAGGTGATGGCAAAACTAGGGATGAACAGAAAATATGAATAGTGAACAAAAAGAAGGTGCTGTATAATGAGAAATTGAATCTTTTGGGTTTGAGTTGGTTATGTCCTGTCGTCTGGGTGTGTGTCTCCTCATGCTAACCATAAAACCCAGGGCAACACGCTAGGAAAGCACTTACACTAAAGACTTGAACTCTGCAACACTGACTCTTTTTTTTTAACCATTAGAATTTGATAGGGTTTGTTGGATATGGTGGCTACCCCTTTGATGGAAGTGGAGGCAGGAAGATCAGGAGTTCAGTCAAGGTCGTGTTCCTCTACCTAAATGAGTCTAAGGCCACTCTGGGCTGTATGAGACTGTAGCAAAAAAAAAAAAAAAAAAAAACCTCTTTGTCTCACTCACCAAAAAATAATGATTTGATGAGATTTATAGCATTCCTTTTCCTATGATTAGAATACTTTCCAAAAAAAAACAAAAGTTGAAAGTGATGATTGTGTTTTGAGGGCAGATGTGAGACAGTTGATTCAAGCAGTCAGTCAGGCTAGACTAACTTAGAGTTGTCCTTCCTTGACAGCACTGAGAGCCCACACAGGCTTGTTGTTAAAGGCATTTCTTGTCCTTTTAGGAGCTTCACCCTGATGAGATAGACACCGATTCTGCCTACATTCTTTTCTATGAGCAGCAGGGGATAGACTGTGCACAGTTTCTGCCAAAGACAGATGGCAAGAAGATGGCGGACACGAGCAGCATGGACGAAGACTTCGAGTCTGACTACAAGAAGTACTGTGTGCTACAGTAAAGCAACACTTGGGCTGCTAGCTGGGCTGCTGGGAAGGGAGGTGACTCCTTGTAGCCGGCATTTGGCAGAATCATCCCTGAAAAGCAGGCTAAGTGTAGTTATTTTATCCTGTGACCTGAAGCACAAAATAAAAGTCCTAATTAAAATAGCAGTCAACCTTAAGAATAGTAATAATTTTGTTTTGAAGTCTCTCACAAGCTGTCTGGTAGAGAACTTTCAGGCAGATCCCACCATTAGCCTGTAAACAGGAGGGTTTAGAACCAATCACCTGGGACCAATTAAGAATTTAATTGTGCTTGTCCAAATAATGAACAAACTTGTAGTGAGTATAGAGTTTACCAATAATCAGAACAGGATACTAAGGATTTCCTTGGAATCAAGGTTTAAAAAACAACAAAAACCATAATACAGTAATGTTGTCTGGGGACGACATGATATGCTACCTCCTTTTTCCTGACGTTTCATTCTGTTGTGTTGACAAATGGAGAAAGCAAGACCATGCAGGAATGCAGACAGTTCTTAGATACGGACACAAGGAGTTTTAGGTTTTTTGAACCATTTCCCCGATCTTTCTGTTCTTTTTTCCTTTTTGTTCTTGTGGGCTTTGTGTTTGAAACAGTGATTGGTGGCAGAGGCATATGAAAGTCGGTCTGAACCAAAGAGTCTCTGAAGACTATGTGCCTTCTACCCAGACTCAGTTCTGAGACCCAGGAGAAAGGAAAGGCAGCTCAGACGGCCCTGCTGCAGAGGCGCACCGCTGGGGTGGTATGGCAGCTGCCACAGGGTTTGCACCCTAGGCCTCAGCAGGTGTTGCACGAAGAGCTTCTAGGGAGGTCGGAGGCTCCAAAGCCAGGCTTGGTTCCTGTCAGTGGTGGAATTTTTTTCCCCTTTGTTTCACGTTTTGCACTTTAAAAAAGAGAACACATGCAAACAGTTGTACTTGTACTTTAATGGCTCTAAGGGCTATAAAATTTAAAAACAAAAATACTCCCAACATTAATAGTTCTAAGAATTGTTGAAGAAACTGCTGGGTTTAGAAAGCAAACTCTAGTTGCTTGCCTATCTGTTCCTTACCAACTTTTTTTGTTTTTGCACTAATCATCAAAAATTTTTTTCCTCACTTTTTTTTAACTATTCAAAACTGGAACTAAAGTATAAATGTTATTTATTTCTGGCAGCATTTTTCCCTGTGTTGTGTTTTGTTTTAATATATAGTTAAAAGAAATTTTCACCTTATTTTTGGTCCATTAAAAAAATTCAAGACCCTGGGAGTTGATTCTCGTTTGTTGTCAGATCCTCTTACCCCCTCCCTCATGGGTAGTAAATACTAATGCAGTTAGTGTTCATGTTGTGATAGCTGAGACCAGTAACTGCCTAGTTCTCAGCACAGTTGGAGCAGTTGTCTTAAACAGCTGCCTAGGTGACCCCCTTTCCAGAAGAGTGAGTATACTTAAAGGAAGGAGTAGCCTAAAGGAGTGATGCATATGTCGTAGATTCAAGGTTTTCACTGTATGAAATCATCTAGTCCTACCTGGACAAGCCCCATGAAAAAGTAGAAGATTTTCAATAATTTCCTTACAGATGTTTTAGTTGAGCAGGTAGCACAATCTACTAATGTTGTTTGATCTGTGTTTGTTAAATTGGTTGTAATTAATTTTTTTAATTCAAGAACTAGTAGAAAATTTATTAAATTAACTATTAACTACATTCACCTTGTAAATTTCTGTATAAAACTTGTTGACAATGCACTGACTTTAGGAAGACATTAATGTACATAGAGTGTAAATAAGATAGTGTTGATGTACTGAAATATGAACTGTATAAAAAGTATTGGTCATTGTATATGGCGTGTACCTGTTTATCTGTAACTATTACCCCAACAAATTAAATACTGCAGATGTCCAATGTGGTTTTTCCTTGTACAAGTAAACACAAAAACTCTGTTTCTTCAGCCTTTCTCTCTGTGATCCTGTTTTAATTCTTCTGTGTGCATAATATCAATCCCATTACACAGAGGATGTGTCACTTTAGAGGGGATAGAAACTGTTGCAGCACGAGGAACCTGAGGTGGCCAGGTGAATTTTACTTAAATATGGCTCACATACACAGGGTATGTGTGTATGTGGTATAAACTGGTAAAAATTCATGAGATAGTTTTCATACTAATCAAGATATAAGATGAAGAAATTGCCGGGCGGTGGTGGCGCACGCCTTTAATCCCAGCACTTGGGAGGCAGAGGCAGGCGGAATTCTGAGTTCGAGGCCAGCCTGGTCTACAGAGTGAATTCCAGGACAGCCAGGACTATACAGAGAAACCCTGTCTTGGAAAAACCAAAAATAATAATAATAATAATAAGATGAAGAAATTTTCCATTTGTTTAATACCTTGAAATGGTCCTAATTGTGTGGACAGGGGTTAGAGCACTAAGAAACTAGAAATGTCCCTGGTTGTTTTTTGTTAAGATTTCTTTTATTACTGGTCATGGTGGCTCATGCTTTTAGTCCCAGCACTGGGGAAGCAGAGGCAGGCAGATCTTTGTGAGTTCAAGGCCAGCTTGGTCTACACAAAGTAAGTTCTAGATCAGCCATGTCTACACAGAGAAACTCTGTCTTGGAAACCCTCCCAAATAATTACTTTGGTTTTTTGTTTGTTTGTTTGTTTCATTTTTTTGTTTTGTTTTGTTTTATGTGTCTATCTGAGATGTGTATGGTTGTCCAAGGGAGCCAGAAAGAGCTGTTGGTTTCCCTGGAGTGGAGGTTAATGAGCCCCTTAGAGATGCTGGAAACCAAGCTTCAGTCCCTCTAAAAGAGCAGCAAGTGCTTTACTCACTGAGTCAACATTCCAGCACCATAAGACTTTCGTTTAATTATGTGTACTTGTGTGTATATATGAGATATGCATGTCTGAGTGCAGGTACCCCAAATAAAAGGTAAATTTTATTTACCTTTAAAATTTAAGTATCTAATAAATACTCAAGTTTATAGGAAGTGAACTACATAAATTTCATGTAAGTACTCAGTGAAAAAAAACTGTCCCTGTGAGATTTGGTCCTGTTTTGCAGGGAGGTTTGGAGTTTTTGTTGTTTTGGGATTGGGTTTTGGTTTTTTGGTTGGTTGGTTTGGTTTGGTTTGGTTTGGTTTTTTTGCTTTTGTTTTTAAGCCTTAACTATATTGGCATTAAAAAAAAATTTAATGAGCCGGGCAGTGGTGGCACACAACTTTAATCCGAGCACTTAGGAGGCAGAGGCAGGCTGATTTCTGAGTTGGAGGCCAGCCTGGTCTACAGAGTGAGTTCCAGGACAGCCAGGGCTACACAGAGAAACCCTGTCTTGAAAAACCAAAACAAAAAGAAAATTTAATGACTCTCAGCTCACATTCTTCAGAGATAGGCATATATATCAAACATACACGAGAACTGTTGAATCAGTAGCAACTGCACTTTAAAGAGCAAACAGGAAGTAGATCCCAGAAAGCCCTAAATATGAGCACAGCTTTTCAAGTACCAGTCTGCATTCCCAGCTTTAAAGGCTTATAGGGACCAGTGAGTGCAGCAAGCTCTGCCTCCTAACTTCTGAGCATCCTCATTTAGAAGGCTTCTGGCTCTGAGGAGACTCTCCACCACTTGGTGGTATTAATTTTTTTTTCCTTCTTTGCAGCCTCCTTGAATTAGAGCAAGTAATTGACTTGTCATGTTGTTTCTGGATACTTTTTAAACATTATTACATAATTTATTATTGGGCCAGGATGTACACATGGGGAGATCAGAGTATAGTTTGCAAGATTTGGTTTTTTCGTTTGACCCTTTGGGTCCAAGGGGGATTGAACTTAGTTAAAGTTTGGTGGCAAGGGTCTTTACTGAACCACCTTGCCACCGCTCTCTACCTACTCCCCATCTCACCCCTGCCCAGCTACTTTAAAGGTTGAGTATAGGAGCCCCCTAGAGTGAGCCAGGATGTACAGCTTGAGAAACAGCGATCTCAGGATTACCTGGTAATGTACCAGTACGTTCCTTAATACTTACGTTATAAAGTCATGAATGCCATGCCATTCCTCCAGAGAAACGTCAGAGACCTGTCTACAGCACATCAACTAGGTCTGCTAACTAGCAGGAGGCAAATGGAAGATGTACAGAAATTCAGACCTGTAGAAATCAAGTCGGCAGATGGTCTGGTCATGGGTGAGGTGAGAAGCAATAGAACCTAAAATTCCTCATGTGTGTGTGTGTGTAATTCCACCTGATTGTTGTGGAAGAACATGGGTTTAAAAAAAATCAGAAATCCAGACCTTAATGTAAAATATTCCATTTAGAAATGAAAGCTGAGGGGGGCTGGAGAGATGGCTCAGCAGTTGCCCCTCCAGAGGTCCTGAGTTCAATTCCTAGCAACCACAGGCGTGGCTCACAACCTTTTGTAATGAGATCCAGTGTCCTAGTGTGTCTGAAGATAGCTACAGTATACTCATATACATAAATAAGTATATCTTAAGAGGGAGGGTGTCTTAGTCAGGGTTTCTATTGCTGCACAAACATCATGACCAAGAGGCAAGTTGGGGAGGAAAGGGTTTATTCAGCTTACTTCCACATTGCTGTTTATCACCAAAGGAAGTCAGGACTGGAACTCAAGCAGGTCAGGAAGCAGGAGCTGATGCAGAGGCCATGGAGGGATGTTCCTTACTGGCTTGCTTCCCCTGGCTTGCTCAGCCTGCTCTCTTATAGAACCCAAGACTTCCAGCCCAGGGATGGCACCACCCATAAGGGACCCTACCTCTTTGATCACTAATTGAGAAAATGCCCTACAGCTGGGTCTCATGGAGGTACTTCCCCAACTGAAGCTCCCTTCTCTGTGATAGCTCCCTTCTCTGTGATAACTCCAGCCTGTGTCAAGTTGACACATAAAACCAGCCTGTACAGAGGGATAGCCAGTTAATCCCAGCTCAAGTTGAGGCTAACCTGGGCTATTAAATAGCAAGTTCTGTGACAGACAACCTGGTCTATATAGAGAGAACCAAGTACTTGACAGCACTTAGGAGCCCGAGGCAAGCAGATCTCTTGTGAGTTTAAGGCAAGTATGGCCTATATGAGTGCCTGTCAGCCAGGAATACAAAGCGAGACCCTATCTCTAAAACTTTCTTAAACACTGTGATGACTCATCATCTGGTTTAATACTTGGAAAGTTGAAAAAGGATCTTTTGAGCACTGGAGTTCAAGACCCTAATCTCAAAAGCCATTTACAGTTTTAATTTTGGGGTGGGGCTGAGACAGGGTTTTTCTACATTGCCCTGGCTATCCTGGAACTTGCTATGTAGACCAGACTGGCCTTGAACTCAAACACTTTATTTCTGAAAGTTATTGAAAAGAATAAGTCATGTATGTAGAGCAGGATAAAAATATCCTTCACCCACAGGTGAAGTGGTACCATATGATAGTTGTCAAGTTTACACCAATTGACAGGTATGTGCTAAACAACACATGAGGACCTATTTATAGAGTGTGGTGCTGGGTCCGCTGCGTGCAGTGGTTCCTAGCCAGGGCATCTTCATTGTTATAAGAGTCAGGAGCTTGTTAAAACTGCTGACCCAAGTCCCCATTCACCAGTGTCATCC
>JADRCC010575405.1:0-18824 GCA_019843855.1 Hylomyscus alleni
CATGCAGTCACTATAGAAAAAATGTCAGGGTTAGAATAACTGGTATTCTAATCTGTGACTTTACAGTCTAAATTTCTGCACCATTTTGGGGCCTCTTTCACAGCATGAGTTATGCCTACAAATGACAGAAAAACTAAAGGTGACATGACCAAACTAAAAGCTCTTAGTGAAGTTTGCTCTTTTCTGGTCTTTCTTTGTGATTTGCATTTGTCTTTCCTCTTGACTTTAAGGATGATCTGGACCATAGTCTGATTCCTCTCCTACTGAGGCTGTTTTAAGTGGGCCACTTAAAGGCCCTTTGACTGTGATCTAGTGCAAATGTTGTAAGTTCTAAGATTAATTTGATAAAAATTAAAACCTCTCCCATCTCTTGTCCTGTATTCCTTCCTTTTAACCTTCATTTTCTCCTTTTCATGTTTCTTTCAACTTCTGTGAATTAACCAACTGATGTGAAAATCCTGTTGAGGGGCCTCTAAATGGGTAATTAATAATGCAAGTATGTAAGGAACCTCAAATTCGAACAACAATGTCATACAATCATTTTCAGAATTTAGAATTGAACACATCACAGCCATTGCAAACATTTAGGACCAGTTCTTAAATATTATCTGGGAAAAAGTTGTGTCGTAAGGTTCATAGTGACCTATAGACCACTTAGAACCATGTAAAATTGCTTTAATATCTTTACCCCATGTATGATATTTGTTACCTGTATTCAAGTGTTCTTTGGGATAGTTCTTATCAATACTAGGTATACGTAAGCAAAAAAAAAAAGTAAGTAAACATTTTCAGTTTAATTATAAAATTTCTGAGGCATATAAGCATCATAGATGTCCAGGCAAGCATACATTTCTCTAATATGAGGATGTTGACCATTGCAGTAGCTTACAGGAAAGAGTTTGCGTCAGACACAAAAATAACTATTATATTATATTACACCACCTTCTAGGCTTGCTCCCAAATGACCTTCTGCTGCTGGCTAGGCTATGTGTCTAAAAGATGTCCATAAAATGTCAAAAAGAGAGTATTTATTTTGAGATCAATTTTTCACACATTAGGATGTGTGGAGCAATTCCTATTCAAACTATGGCATTCCACCACTGCTCCCTGTAGGCCCATAAGGTGAAAAACATTTGCTTCACTTTAAGAGTCCTCACAGCTTTACATTTACAACATAATTATGAAGTCCAAAGTTCATAGTCACTTCTTAGTCTCATGGCAATTCTTTAACTGTGAGCCCCTATTAAAACAACAACAACAACCAAGTAACAAAAAAATTGGTTTTCTCCAATATAAAATAGTATAGAGTAAATGTTCTTATTCAAGAAATGACAATCAGGAGTATAGCATTTAAAGAGAAGGTCAAAACAAAAATATAAACCAAGAAACATTTCCTAGATATAAATGTCTGCATGTGGGACATGAGGTGGCGTCATCTGTGTTTTGGTGACCCTGCTACACTGACCCAGTTTTATGAAGCACATAGCTTTTCTCTTAGGCCACTTCCACTTCTTAGAATTTTTATCACTCTGAGATCTCCATTGCAGTTTAGTCTTCATCTGTACAGCTTCAAATAGCACTCACTTCAGGAGCTATATACTAGGTACCTAACCCTGCAACATTTTACCATACCTAATAAGCTTTTCTATGAAATCTTGGTGGAAACTTTAATGGTCTGGTCACTCTTGCAATTGCTTTACTATAAAAGAGCCCTACACGTGATGCCACAATCTGCTGCTAGCTTAATTGGGCCTGTCCTATTCAGAGCCTGGCAGCAGCACTTCTGTGTGTGGCAGGACTAAATCCGAGAAAGCCCTTCCTAGTTTAGCAGGATGAACTCCAGGGAGCACTTTCTTTTAAAATGAAAGTAATTCACACTTCTATAGGTAGGGTAGTGACTCAAGTCATCTTTCTTATAATACCAGGGCAGTGTTTCATCTCTCATTCAAAACATTAATTTACCTAACAATTATAATACAATTCCCACACTGAACTTTTCAGAAATCTTAAATGTACTTGTGTGTTCCTGGACAATGTGTTTCCCCCTCTTTCTGTATGCCTTTTTCTCCTTCTCGATATAATTCTTCATATCATTAAGCAGCACCCATGCCATTGGCTGGTTCTATGCTGCATTAAATTTTTCCCTGCTAAGTGAACCAATGTTGAACCCAGTTTCTCCAATCTTCACACTGTTGAAAGTATTTCTCTAGATTGTCTGTTAAATTGTTAACACAAATTCATGACTGGGAGTTGATTATGAAACCTCATGAGCTGGGCCTTAACTATATGTGTTTTTAATCAACATTTTGGTTTTTCTAACTCCCACCAGAATGGTCCATTAAGTTCTACTTGCAGACTTTAAGAGCTTCTTTAGAATACAGCTGTAAACTCTTCAATGTTCCTCCCATAAAAGGTCTAAGAATCACCAAGATAGGATTTTATAGCATCTACTCCTGTGACAAAACACTTTACAGAAATAACCTAAAGGAAGAAAGCTTTGTTTCAGCTCATGTTTTCAGATGTCATGGAGAGGAAAGAATAGGACACACATTGGTAGGAACACGAGGTCACTGGCCATATAGTGGCAGCCAATCAGGAATTACAGTAGCGTGCCTTCATTGCAATAAATTCCTTTAAATCTCTTCTAGAGCTTATACTGGTAGATCTTTCTTGTTTATGTTGTATTTCTGTTCAATATTGTGCTTGGATAAATGAGATATTGAGAAAGACACACACATACACACACACACACACACACACACACACAGAGAGAGAGAGAGAGAGAGAGAGAGAGAGAGAGAGAGAGAGAGATTAAAACTTCCAAAGGATATTGATTGTAAATGTATTCTTTCTCCATTTTTCCTCTATTCACTCCACAAAAGAGTGATTTCTCTCACTTAACAACTGTCTTTTATTTTATTTATCATGCTAGAAAACAATAAAGTAGGATAAATTTTTTAGTACTATGGGTAATTTAAATGTTGTTATAAATTGTAAAGGAATTTTAATCCAGTAACGTGGCCCTCTGGCTAGTGTGTGTGTGTGTGTGTGTGTGTGTGTGTGTGTGTGTGTGTGTGTATGTGTGTGCGTATACTTGTGTTTGCCAATGCACTAGGTATATGTAGTCCCTTTTGACTTTGAAGTCTGTTTCCTTTAGTGATGGTTAAGTGTGCCCTTAAGACACAGCTATTATCTATAGTTGGTGTTCAATCTAAGTTTCACTATGTACAACTACCTGGTATTATAGTCTGAGATGTGTTTATCTGTTAGCCAATTTCTTACTATATGTCATTGTGATGGTTTGAATAAGAATGTTCCCCATAGGGTCATATAGTTGAGTGCCTAATCACCAGGATGTGGAATTGTTTGGAAGGATTAAAAGGATTAGGCATGGCCTTTTTAAAAGAGGTGTGTCACTGTGGTATGCTTTAAGGTTTCAAAAGCCCATGCTAGGCCCAGTATATCTCCTTGTCTACTTTCTTTATGTCTGTGGATCAAGGTGTACCTCTCACCCACTGCTCTGGCACCATGCCTGCCTGCCTGCCACCATGCCTGCCTGCCTGCCACCATGCCTGCCTGCCTGCCACCATGCTCCCTGCCATGATGATGAAGGACTTAAACCACTTAAGCAAGCTACCAATTAAACACTTTTCTACCCAGTTTCTAAGAGTTTGCTAGCTTAGGTAGAGATGGCAGGAAGGTCCTAATGGTACATAAGGTAGCCATGATAAGTGATATCTGCTCCCTCAAACTGCAGCTACAACCAAGGATGTAGGGTCACATATTCAGATTCAACTGTAAGGAACTTGCTTCGTATGTAATCTACTTACCCAGTCCCATTCTCTTGTTCTCTTGGTCAGGTCCTTTCACACTTGAGCAGTGTCAGACTGCATCGGTGAGGATTATATCTCAGTGTTTTCTAAATTCTTCAGCTTAGTGTACATTGTTAAAAAATTCTAAATTTTATTTTGCTCCTGATTACTAGAATCACTTTTACATTTATTTACTTATTTATTCTGTTCACGTTTGTGAACCATGGCACATATGTGAGGCCAGAGAAAAACTTGTGGAGTTGATTCTCTCCTTCTACTATGTGGGTCTAAGGGATTAGACTTGGGTCATCAGGCTTGGTGACAAGCACCCACTGGCTCTTTACTCTTCTTATAGATATTGTAAAATGAGAAGACTTATCTAAGACTTCTAGCCTTCTATGCATGCTTTATAAATAGCTATCTGGCATTACTAGGATAGGTAGTGAGATTAACAGAAAAACAATAGCTCAAGTTAAAGATAGCATCTAAACATAGAGAAGCAAACTCTGGTGAGAGATTTCAGAGAAGTTAATTGGAAGATACTTTGTAAACATGATAATAACTGTTGGAAATTATGAGCTGCCAGCATAACAGTGAATAGAAGAACTTGCTTGAAATGCCTAATCAAGTCCAGCTTGAACTAGTAACTAAAAAACAGAGCAAGTAAGGAGTGGTTTACACAGTACGGGATACAATTTTCAGTTTTCCCTTCTAGACATACTATGTATATACAATCTGGAGGATATCCATTCTGGAAATATTCAGGTGGTACCTATATGAAACTGAGTTTAGAAGATTAGATGGGACAAGAGACATAGACTTGAGAGTTCCTGGAATGTGAGGTAGCTGGAGAAAGTGTACTGTATGTAAAGGAGAAGATGCCAATAAAAGGTGAGACCACCAGTAGAAAGAGCAACTAGAAAACAGGAATGGATCAGTGAAGATGTGTTTGCTGACTCCCCTAGGGTACAATAGAGCAAGGAGAGGAAAGAGGACCTTCTTGGAAGGTTACTGTTAATGAAATTCAAGATCACCATTGGGAAGTAGCTAATAAGAAAGCTTAAGCCATGCAAGTGACAAAAGGACAGAGTCCTTGCCCATGTCAAGCTGTGAAGATCAAGAATGGTTAATATGAGCAAACACAACACAGGTCAGTGAGAGGAAACACACAGGCTCTTTGCAACCAGAAGCCATATACTTGTGAAGACAACAATTAGAAAGGATTTTCTCTTTAATCCTCAGGTTAAAAAATAGAAGTTAGGTACTTTTATTTATTTATTTATGTTTTGGTTGAAACAAGATTAAAATTTCTGTCAGGAAGGACTGCAAAGACCAAGGCCTGAGAATTGTCAAAAACATGATTGAAATGTTGGACTGTAGAAGCCTAGGCTGTACAAATGCCAATGTAACAATACACATGCAATAGTTAACATTCTAGGAGCAAACATGTGTAAAGGAGTCAGGGGATGTTAATTTGGCTGAAGATTTGTGATGTAGTGTTTATAAAATAAGTTTGGAGAAGATAGGACTGGCAACCTGTGATGAAAATGAGATGCTTATGTTTATATTTCAATTTCATATTAGCTTCTTACCATAAAATGCTCCAGATACTAACTATAAGTAAGGTACACATAAGAAAACAGTGCCTTTCTTGTCTGAAATAAAGAATATTGCACCCTGGAAGTTGGTATTTTTCTTTTTCCTATATGATCACTGATATAAGAAGCCTCAGTGTCTCAATGCAATAATCATTCCATTCCATGTTCAACAAAGATCACATAGGAATGAATTGCTGGAATAAATAAATAAGAGCCAGGACATTTCCTTAACACCTATATTAGCATTCTGTCCTTGTCATGCTGTTGAAATTTTTTTTGGATCTATTTTAGTGAAAATGATTCCTGATGGTAGTGAGTTTATAGAGAGATTGACTTCACAACAGCTTCAGGCAGAAATGAGTGACCAGGCCAAAAAAGTAATGTATGAATGAAAACTGGTGACCCTAATGGTTGTAGAGAAGTGAAAGTTGTCATTATCATTAAATTTTGCTTGTCTATTTTCATTTGAAAGTTGGCCTTACTATGTAACCCTGGCTGGTCCAGAACTCACTATGTAGACCAGGTTGGCCTTAAACTCAGAGATCCTACGGTATCTGCCTCCTGAGTATGGTGGAAATAAAGGCATGTACCACCATGCTTAGCTATAATTAATTTTTGTCCAGAATATCTTTTTATATTTCTGACAGCTTATAATTTAATAAAACTATGACATGAATAAGGTTAGTCAATTGCAACCTTGTTTCACTTTCAACTGTAGGAAACAATAGCAATCATATAGACTATACATCTATAGAGATGTAATACTTAGAAAATCTCTCTTATTCTGATAGGTCAACTTGTTAATAAATATGGCGTGTTAAGCTCAGTAACAACATGAATGTTTTTGTTGGAGAGGCACCACATGTTTGCTGCTGTGATGGTCTATTTCCAGAGATGACTGCCCAGATAAAGTTCCTTTAGGGCAGAACTCTTGCACTCTTTCCATCTTTGAATTCACTGCTTAACCCACTTCTAAATATAGCTGATGATCAATGTCTTTTCTTAAACATTAAGCACTATGAAAAAATCATCCCCCGAAGAGGGAAATTACAGTGTGAGGTGCTATGAAATATAGAAGAAAAATTTCACTGATAGGAATCAGAACCTTGCTGATCTAGGCGGAGTTCTGTATTGAAGGTGTGAAGGGTCCCATAACTGTGAGTTACAGTGTGTGATAATTGATGTAAACATCTTTCTTTCCTTTTATTTTTACAACATTGAATCAAGTAAGCACATATAGCTGGATGTGACTTGGAGGGCCAGAATGATGACCTATAACATTGGCTGATTGTCTTGGTTGAGGAAGTCATTTCCCCTTTTCTCTGAAAGTTCACCTTCGTACCATTCCTCTGAAGACTATTTTCTCCTCAGTAATATTTTTTTTTGCTTTTGAATAGAAGGGTTTGTCAGACCACAAACATCCAGACTCAATTTTTATGTATCCTGATGAAAATTCTCGAATTTCTGGACTAAATGTAAACATCTGTGTGCTCTGTTTAAACTGAAGCTTTCCTAGTGTTGGCAAAGATTTGCTGAGGAAAATAGGGTGGTTTATTTGTATTCATAGAGTTGCTTAGAACATTTAGTAGATATAACAGAAGCTTGATGTGTATTAGCATGTCTGACTTGTTCTTTACCTCTACTGTCACTTCAGCTACTGATAAGTCTCACTTGCACCACAGATTTCTCTATAATATATTGACATCTTTTTCTCTTCATGATATTTACCTTATCTCTTCTCCGTTGTTTGCATATTATGATCCTTCTTCATCTCCATCTGTGTCTACCTTGATCTATATTCTAGCATGATTATACAAATATAATTCTGGCAACATTTTAAAAAGAACCCAAGCAATTCATACAAGTAGTAATATACAGACATTATTCACATTCTTTGTATTTATTAATAATAAGTTTGTAGTCATTACCCTGAGAAATATATTAAGTGCTATCAGAGTGACGACAATATAATTCAATTCTAAATTATTGCCATTGTAACCTAAAGCTGAACTGAATATCTGAGTGCATTAATAAAAACTAAATTGGAGTTCAAGGACAACTAATATAAGCCTAAGTCAAAGGAAAATTCACAGGGTTTCTAAAGCCAAGTTCTACCATTTAAGAAATCTGGCTTTTGATAGAGCTAGTCCCCTCAATGTGTCTTTAGGTAAGAATGGGTTCAATTTTAGTATATTATGCACAAATTTTTAAAAGTGAAGTTATTAAATGCCAGGATTATGTAGCTTAAAATATAGTCAGCAAACATCACATGAAGGGAATGTCCACATCATAGACTTGGGTGAACTTTTAACACTGAATTACTCAAAAGTGTGTGTATGTGTGTATTTGTATGCATACACCCGATGACCATTTTGAATTGTTTATGTTTTAAGTTTTCCCAAGTCTATGATAAATCCAAGCTATCACTTATGTTCAAGGCAATAAACAGAAATGAATTTGTTAGGGTTGTTCCTTCACAGTCAAGTTATGTTTATCTACTTTATTTATTGATTTAAAGATATATTTTTAAAAGATTTACTTATGTTATGTATATATTAGTACACTGTAGCTATCTTCAGACTTTCAGATATACCGAAAGGGCACAGAATCCTATTAAAGATGGTTGTGAGCTGCCATGTGGTTGCTGGAAATTGAACTCAGGACCCATGGAAGAGCAGGCAGTGCTCTTACCTGCTGAGCAATTTCTCCAGTCCCTGTTTATCTATTTTATAATCCCAGCTGAGATTTTGGAAGCTATAGGTTAGCTTGTCTACCTGGAAGCTAACAGGTTAGCTTGTCAGTTTCATGGCAGCTGGCAGAAGAACAAGGCTCCCACTGCAGACACACAGGACCTTATCTTTATCTGCCATACTTTCCATGCTGATTTTCCATGACTCAGTTGTCAAAAGATAGAATAAATTAAATTTAAGTAGACCCAGCTACAGCACTCCTGGGCATATACCTAGAAGATGCTCCAACATGTAATAAGGACACATGCTCCATTATGTTCATAGCACATAATAGACAGAAGGTAAAAAGAACCCAGATGTCCCTCAACAGAGGAATAGATACAGAAAATGTGGTACATTTACACAATGGAATACTACCCAGCCATTAAAAACAATGAATTCACTTAATTCTTAGGCAAATGGATGGAACTAGAAAATATCATCCTGAGAGAGGTAACCCAATCACAAAAGAACACACATGGTATACACTCACTAATAAGTAGATATTAGCCCAGGAGCTCAGAATACCCAAGACACAATTCATAAACCAATTGAAGCTCAAGAAGAAGGAAGACCAAAGTATGGATACTTCAGTCTTTCTTAGAATGTGGAACAAAATACCCATAGGAGGAGATACAGAGACAAAGTATGGAGTAGAGACTGAAGGAAAGACCATCCAGAGACTGCCCCTCCTGGGGATCCATCCCATATACCAAATCCAGACACTACTGTGAATGCCAAAAGGAGCCTGATATACCTGTCTCTTGAGAGCTCTGCCAGAGCCTGACAAATACAGAAATGGATGCTCTCAGCCAACCATTGGACTGAGTACAAGGTCCCCAATGGAGGAGCTAGAGAAAGGACCCAAGGAGCTGAAGGAGCTTGCAGTGCCATATTAGGAATAGCAACATGAACCAACCAATACTACCCCAGCCCCTCAAGAGCTCCTAGGAACTAAATCACCAACCAAAGAGTACCATGGGTCCCTATGGCTCCAGCTGCATATGTAACAGAAGATGACCTTGTTCTGTGGGAGGAGATGCCCTTTGTCCTGTGAAAGATGATGCCCCAGTGTAGGGGAATACCAGGACAGGGAAGAGGAAGTAGGTGGGTTGATGGAGGGGGAAAACTAAGAAAGGGGATTGTGAGACTGTGAAAGGCAGCCTATTGGTTGACTATCGTGGGCAGAACCAGCTAAAGCATAATCTCAGCTGGAACTCACACACAGACCCACATCACATCGGAACTCCTGATTGCCCAAGACCTTGAGTAATCTGACCTAGTTCAAAAGACTAGGCCTTCCTCTCTCTCTCTCACTCTCCATGTGTTCTTGGCCAGCTTCTCCCTGTCTCTCCTCCTTTTGACTCTTAGCTACAGTCTCTAAATCTCATTTTAGACTTAGCTAGCTCTACTTCTGGTAAAGACTTAGCCTTCACTCTCTGCCTTCCTAAGCCCTGAAGCAAGGGCTCCTATGGAGCTGTCTTTCAAAGGGCCCTGAACTCTGTTTTCTCTGTCTGCCAGTCAACTCGTGGCTTCCTAAGGTCACTACAGGCCAAAAACCAGAATTCACCCTCTCACACTGGCCAGTGGGCTATCACCTCTTCGGCTAGAAACAGATAGAACAGAATTATGGGTTCTGCTTCTCATTCCCTCTGTCCCTGACTATCTATTCTTATTATTCCTTTGAGCTTCTCTTTAAAGTTAGCCTTTCATCCCCTGCTTTCCAAGAAAAAATAAATGGGGAAAACAGGAACCTGTTTACTAGAGCACACAGTCACCTCATGGCAGTGCAAACCCCCATCTCCCCATCCACTTAAACCCGCCAAAGAAAAAGACTTACAGGAGGCCCTTAAGCCAAAGATTTTCAGGCTTTGTTTAAATGCTGGGTCCAAAAGCTTCTCACAATCCAAGGCCACCAGGCCTTTCTGTGACAGTCAAAGTCCCTGTGTCTGCCTCACCCAACGACCCTAGCCCGGAACAGATACAAGACCCCATTTTTGTCCCACAGGAGATAACATTTGAAATGTAATAAAAGAAAATATCTAATTAAAAAAAAAGATTTAAGTAATACCTGCAAACCAGTGACATGTTAAAGGCAAGGGGTCTGGGGCTTGGGATCCTTGGTCTTTTATCATGACAGCAATACTTTGTTTTTACGCTGAAGACAACCATTCGTCTAACTAAGTTG
Organism: Hylomyscus alleni; assembly: GCA_019843855.1. Lineage (NCBI taxonomy): Eukaryota > Metazoa > Chordata > Mammalia > Rodentia > Muridae > Hylomyscus > Hylomyscus alleni. The sequence goes on from JADRCC010575405.1 coordinate 10,328, forward strand.
GTCAATGTACAAATTGCCTTGGCCTTCTATTGTTCTTTGCTTTGAAAGTATCCTTAAAGCATTGATTGACTGCTGAGCATGGTGGTATAAATCTATAATCCAAACACTTTAGAGGGTAAGGTATAAAGATCATAATCTGAGACTAGCCTGGACTACATATTAAATTCAACTGTCCACACAGCTACACTGCAAGACTCAGTCTAAAAATCCTAACCAACCAAATAAATATGACTATGACCTCTAATATAAAAAACAAATCAAAATAGCCCACACAAACCCACAAGCAACAAAGACCATGCAATCTAGAAAGGTTTCAAAAGTGTCTCTAGCAACAGAATAAAGGGAGATTAGAGAAAACCATGAAAAAATATCTTCTGGTGCTGTTACTTTCTCTTGTGCATTATTCTGGTTTCAGTTGAATTTCTCATGAAGAAGAAACCTGCTTGAGTACTCTGGCTAATATGACTATAAACTAGGACCAAATCTGCTCAGTGATCCCCACAAAACATTTAGGGAAGTTTCTATGAACAGGACTGTAAGTCGCAGAATGAGACCAACACAGTGATTTCACACAGTTCAGATTCGCCACGTCCTTTCACGCAAGAAATGTCCCTGGCATCCATAAGCTTTGTGGTTTTAGATTTTTTCTTCCTGTATTTATGAACTATAAAAACACTTCCTTGCCTTTCAGTAATAGTGAGCTGTCAGTATAGGTTCCTTTTGTACCTTAAAGGAGGACAGGTTTGTGAAAAGTTTACAGCTCCTCATGGTGGGGAAAGTATGGCTGTGGGAGAGTGAGGCAGGTGGCCACACCATATCAGCAGTCAGGAAGCAGAAGAGATAAATGTTGGTACTCAGTTCACCTTTTTCTTTTAGTTCAACCCAGTGGAATCAATAGTCTCTGACAATTTCCCACTTACATTTTGGATGGGTCATTCCACCTCTATTATCCTAATATAAAAACTCCTTTATAGATAGGCAATGTGTCTTCTAGGTAATTCTAAATTCTGATAATTAACCACCACATTGTCACATGCTTAGTTACTGGTGCTAACAAACCAGTAAAAACCTGATTCAAAAGTGAACTATCAAAATTTTCTAATTTAATACTATAAATGACCCTAACATAGCTGGTAGTGAGCCAATGCAATATTATATATTGACCTATGACACTGAGAAGTGATGCATATAATGGGTTATTGTCAACAAGTGTGCCATGGTTCAGTATTACCACTGAGTATGTGAGCATAATACCAGGGCAAAAATGTCCCCTAGAAGCCCTTCTTTCTGCCAGAGCCTGCTTTGCTTAGGCTGTTGAAGCAGTCTGAGACGGTCACTGCTTGTTCTCTCAGAGCCGTGATAATAAAGTAGCTTCATGGGGAGTCAGGATAGTTTTAGACTGAAATGTTTCCTTTAGGTGAGTTTCTACTTACCAATACTGAACAAGCAATGGTAGCAAGTATCCATTAAAACATTTTTCTAACTTGGCTTTCCTCACCATTCAGAAAACTCAAAATGGTTCTCAGAGCCTTGAGTGAAGGCTTGTTCGTAGCTCCTCTAGCATACGCTCATGAACCAGTTCACAGCATGCATCTGCTTGCTCTGACTTCTGCCCTGCTTCCTATCTCTCCAGCGCCTCATCTTTCTTGTCTTCTTTCTTTGTCTTTTTCATTGTCAATACTATTGTGTTCTTCTGCACACAGCTGGTAATGACAGTGATTAGACTAGTTCTTGCTCCCACTTTGCACCCACTGTCCCTGGTCTGCAAGAAATGATCTGATCTTACAAGTTCCTGAGTTCTGGCCTGCCTGCTAACTGGTCTATCAGGTTGAAGTTCACACTCTTTCCATTAGCTTTAGGAGAAGAAGTCAGATTTTGCCCAAAGCATGAACATCTATAAGATCTCCAACTGAAGATCATTAGGGTTGCATCTGGTTTAGTAGTCCTAATATACATTTGTAGTGTAGTTTTAAAATAATTTTGGTAAAGATATAGATCTTCAGTTGGAAATATGCTGTCCACTGGATTAAATATATATAGTCTATGAAGACTGATCATATTATTTTTATGAGATATGGAGAATTATTCAGCCACAAACTACTCTAAAAAATTTTATTCTATCTGAAGGTATGTTGTGGGCCTGTATACCAGAGACTTTCCACGGAGACCTCTGGCCCAGCCTGGTGATGGTGCGAGAGTTCAGGAGAAGGGAAGTGAGCACAGGCAGAGAGGGCAAGTCGCTTCTGCTGCTTCTGTTGCTGCAGTTGGCTTCAGCTCTGTCTCTGTTTTGCCTTCCAGGTCACTCAGTTACTCTGCTCTGCCCTGCTGGACTGATGAGAGGCTGACTAGCAGAGTTCCAGGCTGCGTTTCCTTTCGGGAGAGCAGACCTCTTTCCAAAGTGTTACAGCTCTAAGAACAAAAGGCTCTGAGGACAGAGTAGTTCTCGCACACCTTTAATTCCCTGGATAGGATTTATGTAGAGTTTTGGGGGTGATTCAGGGTTTGACAACAGGTACTTCTCATTGGTTTGGACCAAGAGCTTGGGGAAACCTTATTTGCATGTAAGAAGGCTTGGTGCTGCTTCTACATGGCCAATATCACACACCTCTCCTGCAGGGGGTGGTCTGTGGGGGCTGTATCTGCAACAGGAGCCAGGGGCCCAGAAGGTGTGATCGAACACCTTTGGTCCCCTGCAGGCAGAAATTATCACCCACGGGGTCTCTGGGGTTCTAGACATTTGCTCGACCAGGACCAGGTTGCCTGCACAGCCCACCCCCTCACAATATGTGACAAATAATGTTTTTTTCTGAATGAATAAGAGAAGACCATAAATATTTGAAAATATCTGACCTTAGGAAAATACAATTTTATGTTTGAAATAATTGTCCATGGCACAAGGACTATTGAGAAAGTCAATGCCAGTCAGGCACAGTGGTTTGTGCCTTTAATCCAGTACTATGGAGGTAGAAGGAGGCATATTTCTGTGAGTTCCAGATCAGTCAGGAGTGTATATAGAGATCCCGTCTTAAAACCAACCAATCAACCAACCAACCAACCAGCAAACAGAACAAACAAACAATCAAAAAATGCCCACAAATCATAAACAGCAAAATAGGAAAGTCAATGTTTAAAATCATATATATATATATATATATATATATATATATATATATATATATGTACATATATATCTATATATGGTCTCCTTTTTCTAAAGATTTTATTCTATTTATTAATTTATTGTTCACTTTTAAAAATCTGCAGTTGTATGTATTTGTAAGTTGTATTGTAGAAAATTATACAAAGCCATGAAATCTTCATATTTTTGCTTATAGGCTCTCCTGGCCTAAAATCTACCCCAGTAAAACATGTTCTTTAGCTAAATTCTGGATTCTTTGCTTCTGGTCAGAAAACAGTGAGCATATGCTATAGTTGGATGTACAACTTCAACGTTCAACAGTTTGGGAATTCCTGTGGATTATTTAAAGGTCAGAATATATTAAAACTTTAGAGATTAAAAAATACATTTTTAAATATTAGCTTCATACGGTTGGTTAATGATAATAGCAAGCTTCATTTCAGTTTCCTGTATCAAATTTAACACTCTCCTCCATCTATAACTGATGTTTCTACTTCAGCTTAATAGTGAAAATAAATTTGAATTTAAAAAAGGAAATTTAAAAATTTGATTTAAAAAAGGAAAGACAATGTTCCTTAGGAAAAGACAAGATTCCTGGGGGAATGTGCAGCTTATTAATTCTGAATTGTCTGAGGAAACTGTGATCTCTAAGCATTTTGTAGAGACAGGTCACCAGGCTAAAAAGTGAGATACTGATTTCAAAAACTCTTCATGACCAATAGAATCAGAACTTACACAAATCAGATCAAGATAATCAAACTTCATACCACAGTGCATAAACAGATTGCCTCAGGGATCCGGCACCTCCTTCTTTCTCTCCCTCCCTTTCCCTTAGGAAGTAATTTCTTGGCTCTCAGAACTGTTTTCAGGACTGATCGAAAGTGTTGCTGCCAGAGTCCCATCCCATTTGGCACCAGGACACGGGAACAAAGCCCCCAACAACTCTCTTAATTTCTACAGGGACTCTGCTCTCACCATCTCTTCCTTCCTGGCTGTGGATCATGACAGATTGTAGAATCAGATGCTGCACGGAAGTCTTGATAGCAACTTTGAAAGATGGTCCTTGCTTGCTTACTCTGTTAGATCCTCTCTATTGGAAAGCTTAAGTCAATACTTCAAAGACTCGAAGGAAGATGCTTTACTTGGTCCTTTCAGGTGTCTAGGTGCTGCTGGCTGGAGGGCAGTTGTGGACCTCCCAGAAAAGGGGAGTGTTGATGTCTGTAAAAGCACTAACTTGTTTCACAGAAGGCTGGACTGCTTAAGGTCTTCTAAAACACCCACTCCACAATTCCTTCAGACTTGAGTGTAATCTGTAAATGAAAATCACTTTGCGAAAAATCTTGTAAATAGTAGTCTACATATGTAAGAAATCAAGCTCAAGAGAGTCTGTGTTGCTGTAGCAGGAAAAAAAAAAAACCACATCTGCACTTGTCAGGGGGCTTGCCACGTTCAGTGCTTACTAGCCTGTCTTTGGGCAGTGTCACTTCTCCCTCTGCAGCCTCACCAATGTCAGTACTGTCTGTGGGTGTCGATATTTAAGTGAGGGTCTTTCTGACTCACATTATACACTGCTGTGTAAATGGGACGTTTCAGGTTTGCTACTTGAATAACCAGGAGAGTTAAGAACACTGGTATCACAAACAATAGACTGGATAAAAAAGAATGTCAGTTTCAGTTTGCCTCTGAGAGATATTGAATTCAATTGTCCTTTCTCTGTAACAATGCACTGTGGTGAAACTTTTTTTTTTTTTAATAATCTTTTATTTTCAAGACATATTCATCCTACTGGCCGATGCAAAGAGCGGGATTGCAGGAAGTGAGTATACAGTGGTGTTTACTGAATTTCCAGTGTCTAAAGGAGTCTCCATGAAGATGAGATTGTCTTCAAACCATAGTCATGTTCACTGTTATTGAGTTCACTGTCTGTAGAGTATGGGAATCTAGAGAGAGAGTATTGAGAAATGACGAATGGAAGCTTGAGTTCTAGCACTGCTCCTGGGGATCCTGCATAGCAAGAATGATAATAATGGAGATCAGGGGAGTGAAGATGGATGACACAAGAACAGTCCTGGCAACAGTAATTACTCTGGCTCAGACAGTACATGAAGCACTTTGTATGCACCACCATGTTAAATCTTTTCAACAACACTGTGTTCCGATCATCTTCATTGATACACGTGTGATGACAGGATTAGGTTTAGGAAGAAGTGCTATCAAGAACCAGGATTTAATCCAGTCAATCTCATTCCCAAGTGAATGTGTTTCCTGTGTACTCTGGTGCTTGAACATTTCTGTGCTTTGATTGCTTTATCTGTAGAATGAATGAATTCCTACAAAGAGCTCTCTAAGCCCTGTTCTCTTGTCATTCAGTTCATCTGCGCATGGTTCTTGTAGAACACAGAATTCCTTAAGCTTCTGTTTGGAACTCTCTGCTGAGCAGAAGAATGGGTCACTCACCTTGTCTGAATTCCAACAATGCATTCTCCTTTGCTTTCGTTATTTCATCTCTTATTTCACATTCTTATTTATTTATTTATTTATTTATTTATTTATTTATTTAATTTATTATGTATATGTTTTTATTCAATTAAGTTATTGTTAGAAAGACATTAATTTCTTATTCTTATTTCTAATTTTCCAAACTTTGCTAATTCTATTCTTCATTTTACAAACAAGGAAAAAATTATGTTAAAAAGTATACCAGGGAGAGATCATAGACTTTTTAAAAAATATGTGCCCACATACAAATCCCTGTCACTAAATGCTAGCCATTTTTCTTTTGAAGAAAAAAAAATACTATTCTACCTTCTTGGAGGCACTTTCTAAGATGGAAGAGTCCAGATTGACTATTGCTTACTCAGAGTACTTGGGATGAAAATGGTTTAAACCCAAAATGATTTTATTATATTTTTGAAATAGAGTTCTCTATGTAGTCCTGGCTCTCCTAGAGCTCACTTGTAGAGCAGACTGGCCTTGAACTCACATAGTGCTGAGATTAAAGGTGTTTACTACCTGTACTGGCTGGTTTTGTGTGCCAACTTGACACAGGCTGGAGTTATCACAGAGAAGGGAGCTTCAGTGGGGGGGGGGGTTGCCTCCATGAGAGCCAGTTGTGAGGCATTTTCTCAATTAGTGATCAAGAGGGTAGGGGCCCTTGTTGGTGGTGCCATCCCTGGGCTGGAAGTCTTGGGCTCTGCCAGTAAGGAACATCTCTCCTTGGCCTCTGCGTCAGCTCCTGCTTCCTGACCTGCTTGAGCTCCAGTCCTGACTTCCTCTGGTGATCAACAGCAATGTGGAAGTAAGCTGAATAAACCTTTTCCTCCCCAACTTGCTTCTTGGTCATGATGTTTGTGCAGGAATAGAAACTCTGAATAAGGCACTACCACATCCAGCCAGAATATTTTTTGAAAGTTGGAATACTCTTGAATACATAATGATGTATCTTGAGAAGTGGGACCTGAATCTCACTAGGACCTCCCTGAGCATTGGAAGTTCTTCTACTTTCCACACTCACCATGGCTCCCTGTCTGTGCCCTCGGAAGATTTCAGTCTCTCTGGAAATAGGATTACAAGTACCGCCCTTGTCTGAGGTTACTGCTGACATGCTCTTTTACCTCAGAGTCCCACTGTGAAAACCCATGAACATTGTGTCCTGGGAGAGCGGGGTAAAAAACTAGGGAACTTTTAAAACTATAAAATTAAGAACAAAACCGACTGACCCTGTTATTTTGGTTCAGGCATTTTTAATTCTTCATTTTCTGACATTCTCTACATTTGCAAACACAGGAAATAATGATTTTACCATTTGTGACTGCCATACTTTTAAAGATTCAGTGAAATTCTTCTCTTTATTAATTATTGATATTTAATTTAAATAGTCTAAATTTGCCAAAATAATTAAGGAGATGGGGGAAGTTTTCCTTACAGTCTGTTTTTCTTTGACTGTGTCTCTGATATGTAGACATAGCTGATTCTTCTCTTTCCCCTGTGAATATGTTTGTTGCTTGACATGCCCACTGTAACTCTCCTTTTATTATTTTAATACTTCTGTTTCAGCCAAAGCTGACATTCACTTTTTCTAAGTATCTTCAGGCAATGAAGCCAACCTTTCCGCTCTGTCAATTGTATTCTCCCTCTCCTTGGCTCTCTGCTGTAGCTATGGTTTGGATGAGCTTTTGTCCTCCAAGGGTTTGTGTGATGGAACGTTGCTCCTCAGTGTTGAGAGCTGAAAACTTTTGGAAGGGTAGCCTGATGGAAAGGGATAAAGTCTATGGAGTTCCTGCCCTGAGAAAGAACTAACACAGTTATTTAATTTTCCTAAGTGTGGGCTGTTATAAACAAAGCAAGAAAGGCTATGTCTTGACCTCTGGCTTCCTGCCTTGTCATGGGATTTTTCCCTAATGCAGTTGTTCCTGTCACAATACTACCTGTCCAGATGAGATGGAGTGAGAAGAGCCCTTAACACTATGCTTCCGCTGTCTCAGACTTAAGTCTCAAAAACTGTGTACTAAACAAATGTTTTCAAATAAAATACTCAGTCATGGGTATTTTATCACAATAATTAAAAACGGATTAACACAACTTCTTTAAGTGTGTCAAGTAATTTATACCTAAAGCATTAAATTTCAGGTGTCATCTAGGAATATAAAACTTGAGCAATTTTGGGTATTCAATCAAATTACTCCCTAATCTTTCAATACTGCCCTCCTTTCTATGATCATATGTTCAACATAGCCAAGGTTCAGAGTGGATTGTTGTCAAGTTATCCTCAAAACTGGATAGGTATTTGCTATCTGATCTAGATGTGGTCCTTAGATTCAGCTGCCGAGTCTTAGCAGAAAAGCAGTGTGTTTCTCTTTGTCTTCTGCTCAGAGGCAGAAGCTTAGAGTACCTTTCACTGCTCACTAAAACAACGCACAACATCCTTTCACAACTGAAGACATAAACATTCACCTTATCTAGACTTCCTAACCCAGTGGTTCTCAACCTTCCCAATGCTGTGGCGCTTTAATACTCATGTGTGGTGACACTCAACTATGAAACTATTTTGTTTGTAATTGTAATTTTGCTATCATCATGAATTGTATATCTGACATGCAGGATATCTGATATGTGACCCTGACCCCCAATGGGATCTCTATACATAGACTGAGAACACCTGGCCTACCTTGATCTTGCATGACCCCCACTAAGTCTTCAATCGCAGGTAAAAATTGGTACTTTTCCTATTAGTGCTCCTGTTCCTATTAGTGCTTCCCTTCCAGTTAGTGCTCCCATTCCAGTTACTGTTCCCATTCCAGTTACTGTTCCCATTCCAGTTAGTGCTCCCATTCCAGTTACTGCTCCCATTCCAGTTAC
>JADRCC010575406.1:718-24225 GCA_019843855.1 Hylomyscus alleni
TCTGTCTCTCTGTGTGTATGTGTGTGCATGTCAGACAGGCATAAACACATAAATAGATAAATAAATAAATGTAAAAACATAAACACATAAATAAATAAATAAATAAATAAATAAATAAATAAATGTAAAAACTATTATTAAATTTAATCAAACACAACTCCTAGAATAAAGAAGAATCAAACACAACTCCTAGAATAAAGAAGATAAAGTCCCAGCTTGCATTGAACTTATATTTGACTTGAGGAAACATAAAACAAGGAATTCTAAAACTGAATGTAGTCAGTAGACTACTACTGAATGTAGTAGGTAGACATTCAAGGTATCCCTACAGATACAGACTCGGATATGTAGCCTCATTTTAATAATCCTGCAGAGTACCTCTCAAGAGAACTGATATCAAGAAGACACTAAGGCATTTACAGCCCATTGGAAATGTGTTCCTGGATTAAGGGACATACCAGTAAGGCTCAATTGCATCAACTCCTGGAATATCTTTTTAAAGTTCACTATGACATAATGGAAAAGTTAAGAAACAGAGATGGAACATACAACTTCAGAAGGAATTCTCCTTCTCTCTCTTTCTGTCCGTATAGCCTCTGTTTTCAAAGAAGAAATTAAAAATGGATCCTTAAAATTATGTTTACTTTGCCTAATTACTGGCTCTCCAAAATCCTGGCTTCACACTGGTTTTTATGTCATTTTTCCTGTGGGTTTAAATAAGCTTTGAAAGGGTAATCTGGGAATTAGCCTACATTTATACCAAGTCTCCAAAAGAAAATAAAATTTAAATTGCACCAAAACTTCTGTACAATGGTTTCCCTTTAACTTGAGGATAACCTGTGTTACAGTGTCATCGAGAGCAAGAGTATTCATTTATCATAAAACCTCATTACTCCAAAATTTTTGATTCTTATTCTGGTGTGTTAAAGAATACCTTTGTCCTAGTGTCAAGACACTCTGCAAAATGCCCCATAAGATTAGATTCAGGATAAACATGTTCAATTTACTTCTTTTTTTGTGGAAATGTCGACATATCAATACAGGCACATTTTATAAATTACCACTGGATTTTCATCTTTCTGTTCATATAAGTGGGACTGGAAGGACTTTGTTTGCATACCTTTTTTAAAAGGATGCCAGAGGAAGCCCTTGTTTGGCAAATGAGTACTATGCTGTGAGAGGAAAGTACAGGTTACAAAGGATTCATTGACCTAAACTTTCATTTTTATAACAAATTGTAAAGATAGAAACCATGTTCATTTGTTATTTAACATGCAGTTACACTTCTCCCTGTCATGAACTCAGATAGTCAACATTTCCCTTTTCAAGCCATCATTGTTATCTCCCATCAAATTTGCCAGGTAACTTTTTACTGATACTTGCAAGATTTTTGAGCCAACCTGCATTTCCGGAAGTACCATTGGATAAAGACTGTTCACCTTTTAACTGCTTTCTTCAAAATCTGTGTCATTGTGGCTTCTCTAATAGACTAACTGTGTCAGCTCATACTCTCATTTGTAAAGATCTTATGAAAGTACTCAATAAACTTGTTAATGTAACTTTAATTTGCTAGATATAGTTGTCACCTTGGAAACTTACTGCCTCTATCTGCTAACCTAGACCTAGTTCTGGAAGCCTCTAACCTCTGCAAAAATCTAATCTTGGCCTGGAATGTTTTCAGCTCTGAGACTTACTGTTGAATAAGCTCATCCTTTCCTAGTTCCAACTCTGCCTGGCTTGTTCAAGGCAACTGTTCTGCCTCAAACTCCTCTCCAAGCTGACTGAGTCAATCTGGCTTCCATCTCCACTTGGCCTCATATTAACTTTGGCAATATGTTTTAATTTTCTGACTCCTTTTTGTTTTCTGGACTGTTCAGTCTTCACTTGCATCTTTCTTGTTCTCTTTCTGCAACATGTCTCTTATAACTGTCCTAGTAAAACTGCCCCCTCTCTTCTTTCTCTCTCTCTGTGCTGCTCTATCTTAAGTAGCCTCTCTTTTCTCTCTCTTTTCATGAGAATTGAGTATACCAGAGTCTTTGAAATCTTTTTCTGATTCATCACTTAGCCTGCTACTCAATTAGTCATCATTTTCAAGCATGAGTGCTTCCTTCTACAAACTTTTCCTTTATTGTTTTCCATGAAACTGTGTACTATAGGCATGTATGTATTCCAGTTAGAGGGAATAAAGGTGTATACGAATGGTTGAGCCACAACTCAACTGGAAAGAGGTTTTTATTTTTAGTGTTTATTGTGTGATGAAACATCATGCAACACCAATTACATTCATAGGCAAGATCATTTGTATGTCTGTTTTGATCAATAGATCACTAAGTTACACATTGTCTATGACTATTATTGCCTTATGAAATCAAAACTTAGAAGTTGTAGCACTAGAATATTTACTATTTGTCTCTTTACTGAAAATGTTTGCTGGCTGCCAGTAGCCTGTATTTCAAATTCATATTTGATGCTCAACCTCCACTGAATGCCAGCTTATCTATTCAAGCTTGGCCAGGGTGTCCTTACTATGGGTACCTCATTTTTTTCCTGCAATAGCTCTATGTTTATAGACTTATTATATAGTCAATAGAGTAAGGCTTTTGATTGCACTTTGTAGGCTTAACTTTTTCAAAACCTACTTTAATAAAGATTGATAAATGCTTTAACCTCCCTCCTAGCCCCTCACTCACCAGTAGTGGAAAGAAAAGTTTAATACAGCAAAGGAGGATGTGGGTGTGTTTAGAAATAGGTCTTTGGGAACAATCCAATCTCCATTGTCAGGATATCAGCAGTTCAGTTCACACCAGTCTGCCATGGTAGCTCAATCCACTAGCAACCACCATTCATGGATCAACAATGGCAGTTCGATCCAGAAGAAGCTTTGAGGATCTGCCCATCAGCCAAAGTCCACAGAAGCAGCAAGAAACTCCTGCAAAATCACAAAAAGTTCTTTGGTGCATTTCTATCTATGAAGTCACAATAAACAATGATCAGAGAAGATAAGGTGAATCAATGCCAGACCATCATCATCAGCAAAGACCAGTGTCATCAAAGCCCAACGAAGATCAGAAAAGAGTGACAAAGAGAACCAATGCTAAAGTATTGTCTACTCTCTATGGCGTTATACTTATACCCTTTCCAAACATCACATGTTGTTTCAAGCTTCTTCTCTAACAAAACATCACATACCCCTTTTTTCAGGAAGCTTCCAGAAAAATACAACTTGTCCATTCTCAGCAAAACATCCTTTTACATGTCTGCTTCAGCAAAAACATTCGCTCATGTGTCTGCTTCACCAAAACCTCACATGATACAAACTGAGTCTTCAAAGAATCCAGAAATTTCCACTTCAGCACTCTCTAAGCAACATGTCTCTGAACCAACTTTGGTCACATTCATAAATGACCTATTTTCTTCTAGTTGAGTTTTGTGTAGGAATTGATTCCTACACACTGCAGAGAGTATATTCTTCCAATTTTCTTTATGCTTCTGTATTGAGCTGGAAGACTCAAATCATCTCACTTGCTATCTTGAGGGTCCATTTCATTCTTAAATAAGCATTAATAATAATAACTGCTTACTGTATAGGTACTTCAAGATAATAAAGAAAATCCAGCAAGGTGGATCAGCAGGTTAAAGGTTTTGGCACCAAGACTGATAATATGAGTTCAATCACCAGGAAAGAATGAGTCCTATAGGTTGTCCTCTTATCTCCACATGAATGCTACAACATGAAGGAACACAGACACAGACACACACACACACACACACACACACACACACACATGCACATGCACATGCATACATACACACACATACACATACACACAAACACTAAGTAGTAAAAATTTTAAAAGTAGTCAAAAAAAAAACTGAAATGACTGTCCTGCATGTAAATTTAACAAAGGACATATTGCAGGGAAGCAAGTGCTATCACATTAATCAACATATTAATGTTGCTCATTAAGCAAACAAATCTTCTGTGTATGTTAACTTCAACAGAGGCAGAAGAAAAACAGAAACAGCAAGCAGTAGGCTAAGCAGCAGGAAAGCCTAGTAGAGCCTGGCCTGGCCTGGCCTGGCCTTTCCTGCCTAGAGTATACCAAGAGCTAGCATCCAACCTCTTGGGAAAGTCCTGTCAATGTGTAATTAGGCAAGTGGCACCAACTTCTACTGATATCAGAGCAAAAGTAATCCTAGGCACAAATAAAGTGATTGGCTGTACAATAGGGCATCTTTGTATAAAATGTTTTGAAACTGAAGCTCATGAATCAAGAAGAGGAAATCAACTCATAAATATTCATTTACAGATGCTTCTTTTAAGCCATACCCTGTTGTATGTTGAAACTTTCTAACATATAATTCTCATTAATGATTCAATTACAGAAGTATGTTTCCATTTAATTGCCAATTAATTCTTCGGTGTATATCTAATGGATCAGACTTCTCCCAGCATGTTGAGTAAGCTCAACATTTCAAGATTTGCATAGTCCATTAGTCCTAGAAAGACAGAATGCAAGAAGTATTTGTCATGCCTGTGAATTAAAATATTCATCATAGAGGGACAGTCCTATAAGAAGAGTTTGAAAAATAAAAGCTTCATAGTTCCAAAAGAGAGAAATAGAAATGTTAAAAGAATCTATCTGTGGAATATATCTCAGTAAATGTTCCTGGTCTCTTATGTTCCTCTGGCTCTGAGTTGGAATTCCATCTTTCATGGAAAACAGTGAAAGAAGTATTGCTAGTGGCTCACATTTGCTTTCATTTGAGAGATTTTGATTCAGTTCTCTGAGCTGGCAATCTATGTCTGCATCTATTTAACATTTCTAAATTTTGTATGAAAAGTGGTATGGAGCCTAAGTGGCATCCTGATCTTCATGAGTGTCTAAGGAGTGTATCAGTAAGAATGGTTTTCCACCAACCTCATGAGAATGAAATAGCTAAGTAAGTTTGGATGTAGGAAAGGCTGACCCACCATGGCTGAACTACTGATATACAAGGAAACCTTCGTGTTTCCTTCCTATTTACTGCCCACCTTATATTTATAAGCCCAACTTATAAATGCATGATTGACAACTCTATACAACTAAATTTTCCTACTTATGGGAAGAACCTCAGTTCACAGAGAGAGGATAAGCTGGTATGTTCTCATTTAAAGGACCTATTCCTTTCTCACTTCCAGACTAAAAATTAGCTAATAGAACACAGAGAAAAAGTGTATCTTATAGTCCAGTGAGGGCCTAGAGAGTAGCCCAGTCTCAGGGGAATGACTGCAAGATGGCAGAGGGAGAGAGCTCAAACTTTTCCTCTGAATTTCACATGTGCCAACACATGTGTACATGCCAATATATACTCTCACTCTCAAACAAATAAATAAATACAATATGAAAATCATATTGTTCTACTTGCAAACAGCCATATCCTATTGGACATATCAATCACTTTGTGACTCAGTTTCTACCTGTGTAAAAGGACACTAATAATGGCAACATCTTTAGAATGGAGCCAAGCAAAACCCAAGATTCTCATTGCCAAGATTCTCATTATGACTACTGAGCATTATACAAAGAAAGATGAGCATAATTTCCATGCATCTGATTTTGAAGGAGCAGAGAATAATATCTACATTCTTGTTACCCAAACTTAAAATAAAGAAAGGAGATATGACACTGTGACTGGATGGAAGAATCTACTGAATTCAATTTCATTCCTATGACCATTCTTCATTAACCTCTTTTTATTTTTTTAACTAATTTTCATGATGCCAAGACTGTCTTCATGATCATGGGTACATCACTTATTTTATCTGTGTTTCCTCTATTTCCTTGTTAATTGGGCAAGCATAGCAAGCTCAGAGAGTGTTCTATAATCCAGGAAGTGCAGATATTGTAAAACTACCATAATCTGCAAGGAATTAAGTGCTAAATATGCTATAAATGTAGAGAGGCTATAACAAATGCTGTTTGGAGTCACAATCTTGTCTATCCTATGACTAAAATAAATGAATATAAAAAAGGACTAATTATAGACTAGTGAGCTTTTCTTAAGTGTCCTATGAGCAGATAGATGTGGTGGTGGCCACCAGAGTTGTTGTTTCACTCTTCCTTCAACGTGGCCCCAGCATCTTTGCTTTTGAAAATCAGCTTCTTGTGAATGTCTAGTTGATGTAAGTCTCGGAGGGGCTGCTGCCTGTTTGCTGATTACAACTGTCTGTTTGCCAATTCTTGGTATAATTAAATCCAACTGAGGCCTCCAGTATGTCTTTAGCCAGAACTGATTTATTCAGATGCTTTGCTTTAAAATGAATGAGAGGGTAAATTTTGTTTTCTTTCTTTTGCTCCACAATTGCCTTAGAAATCCAATCTCAGTGTCAGCGACAGGTATTGATATCCTTTGTCAAACCAGAAATATCTCCAAGCATCTAGAACTAAAACTTCTGATTTTCAGCAGACTTTCCTAAGATAATAATGTAATTTATCTTTCAAAGAATATTAAAGCCAAGTCTTGAAGGTGAGGGCAAAAGGCTCATTTGTGCTTCAAATTAGAAAGATAATTTAGGGAGAGAAACATTTGTATTCATTTGAATGTAACAGCCTGGAATGGCAGAGTACTGGCAGTGATTTCTACCCAAGATTGTCATTGAAAAAAAAGGAAAGGATTTTATTTCCAGCTTTGAAAATTATGCAATTAATGTTGCATGTGGTGAAATGGAGGTAGTAAACCTCTCCCCAAAAGGGTGAATAATGAGATATTGTGGTTAATTAAATTATCTGTGTATTGTATTTAGCTAATGATTTTTCTCAGTTATTATTTATCAGACCTAACATAAGATAAAGAAGTTGAATGGGTGTTTTCCTCTCTCAATCCCTGCTTCTGTCCCTCTTTCCCTTTGTCCTGATTTCTTTGATCTTCTCTCTTTCTGTTTGCCTCCCTCCTTCCCTCTCTTCATTCCTTTCCTCTCTTTTCTCTCCCTCTACCCCATTTCTTTACACAGTACTAGAGATATACACTGTGGCCTGATGCATAATAAAGAAGTGAGTTTTACACCCAGCTCTGGTTCTTGTCCTCTGAGAATACTACTGTTCTCAAGGTAATGGTGATAATGGTTGTTGATGTTTTGCTTTCTTTTACACATGGCTTCTGTGAATATCATTTGCTTTGGACAGAGTAAGGACACACAGACTTAGGTGATGGGAATTTTGAACTAGTTCCAATACTTGGGTTCACCCTTTGAATTGGGTCTGCAGAAGCAAGTAGAGGCAAGTGTTACCTCCTGCTCTACCTGGCTATGAGTGAGGATCTGGTGGGATGTGCAATGTCCTAGAAAATGTCAAAACTTGACAAACTTTCACGTTCATTACCACCCCTCTTTAATATTCTTTTTCTAGAGATTTTAGTTTTCCCCGCATCCGGTAATCTCCGAACTGTAGTCCAAGTTGAAATATTCAATGTAGCACAGGGTGTAGTTGAGAATCCACCCAGTAAGTGACTTGAGGAAGAAGCAGAACAGCGGACAGAACCCATGCGTGTTGTATGAAAGGGGCTACTGCTCATACTTTGCTTCATAGTATTGTGCACTCAGAAGTTTCATCCTGGAGATTTCAATTTTTAAACTCTTTCTCCAGCTACAGACAGGCAGTATCCATTGGTTTTGTGGTCAGCTGTCTGTGAGTCTGTCCTGGAACTCCAGTAGCTCTCTCAGCATGACTTGCACTGAAATCACTTTGCTGCCAGTTGGCGATTCTCTGCCTCTGATTTCCCCCTCACTTTCTGAGATTCCACAAGGGCTCTGGTATAAAGCCACAGCTTCTGGCACATCTTTAGACTTTAGTTTGTCATTTGCCAAAAAAACATCTAAAATCTGGCCAGGAGTTTTGAATTTGCTGCCCTGAGGCTTCCTGAGATCTCATCAGGGAAGATGATAGCTGTTTGGAAAAAATGGGATGACAACTAGCTAATAAACGACAGGGAGAAACAATAAAAGTGCTTTAGAAAAACTGAGTAGGAAGGCTGCACTAAGCTGAGGAGTGGGAGTCTAGAGGAACAGGCTGTAGACCAGGAAAGTACATGTGTAAAAAAGCGGGAGAAGAGACAAGAGAAGAAAGAGAAACTGAAAGAGGTGGAGGGAAAGAAAGTGGAGAGAAGTGGACAGAAGAGGAGACAAGAGAGGAGGGCATGGGAGGGGAGGGGAGAAGAGAGGAGAGGAGGGGAGGGGAATGGAGGGAAGGGGAGGGGAGAAACATTTGAGTTTACAGACAACATGAAGAGACTATGGGTAGAAATGATCAGAAGTGTGGAAGATTACTAACTGTGGTTGACTTATAAGAAGTGCTTGTGAGACATGAAGAGGGCTGGATGCTGATGTAATCAGTCGGCGCTCGGGTCAGGAAACACACACCAGCCCAGAGAGATGCATGTGTAAGAGGTTTAATTGGGAGAGAGAGATGGGGGAAGTGGCACCGAAAGAGAGGAGGGAGAGAGAGAGATGGAGGAGTGTTCCCCGAATATATATAGGTTGTGATGTAGCAGCACAGGTAAAGGTGGGAGATGAGCCCAATGGATTTTGGGAATATGGTGGCTGTTGCCCTGGCAACAGGTCTGTGGACCCACCCATGCATCACCACAGGCTTTGGATGTCCTGATGCTAACAGATGCTATGCTGGCAATGTGTAGCTTCTACAGCAGACTGAGCTAAGTATTAGTAGGGTTAGCTGGACCTAGTGGCTCTTTCCAGTATTTCAAGGAAGGAGGACTAGGAAAGAAAGAATGTCAATTCAAGCTCAGCCCAGCTGCATAGTATGAGCCAGAGTAAAGAAAACAAAACAAAATTCTCTGTACTGGTTTCCTGTTTTCATTTCATTGTTGCAATACCTGCCCAAAACAATATCAGGAAGGGGCAGTTTGTTGTGGCTTACAGTCCAAGAGGATCCAACATGACCATAACAACTAAAACTTGACAGTAGGCATTTGAGGCTGGTGGCCGGATTATAACTGCTTCCAGGAAGCAAACAGAGATGGGCAAACACTGCTGTTAATTCCTCTTCTTCTTACTCAATTTGGAACTCCAGCCCACAGTGCCACCCACATCTAGGGAAGGCTTCTCACGTCACTAATTTAATCTAGAAAATTCCTCACAGGTATGCTGAGAGTTTTGGTGATTTATGTATCCCATTAAATGGAAAATCTAGGTTAACTATGGCAACCATGAAAAATAATCAAACAAAATCAGAAATGGTTTAAAAATCAGTGTCTCCTTAAGACATTGCTTCCCTGGGACAATAGGTCAGAGCTGAGGGCATTGAAAAAAGAAGGCTTAGTCCAATGGATGGAGAGCCTCTACTTCTGTATTAGTTAGGCACTGTCAGAGCCTCTCAGGAGACAGTTATGCTAGAGAAAGGAGGCAAGGAGCTGAAGGGGTTTGCAGCCCCTTGGAGGAACAACAATATGAACTAACTAGTACCTTTAGAGCTCCCAGGGACTAAACCATCAACCAAAGAGTACACATGGTGAGACTCATGGTTCCAGCTGCATATGTAGCAGAGGATGGTCTAGTTGGTCATCAAGGGCAGGAGAGGTCCTTGGTCCTGTGAAGGTTCTCTGCCCCAGTGTAGGGGAATACCAGGACCAGGAAGTGGGAGAGGGTAGGTTGGTAAGTGGGTGGAGGGAATAGGGTTTTCAGAAGGGAAACCAGGAAAGGGGATATCATTTGAAATGTAGATAAAGAAAATATCTAATAAAAATAAATTTAAAAAAAGAAATATTAAGAAAGAAAAGAAATAAGAAGACTTGATGCTAAAGGAGTGAATTATGAGGTGTAAATCAAACTCCCCATGCTTAATTCTAGACTTGACTGCTCTTTGCCTTTTCTCTTCCAACGTAAAAACATTCATGTGCAGAATATCATGTTTAGAGATGGGCATTCTGCACATGGCTTGTGGCACACACTACATTCAACAGGTAGCTGACCTTCACAGGGGCAGGTATTGTAAGCACCCACATAAGGCAAGCTTGCTAAGCCTCTAAGAAGACAGCACCTGCTGCATTGCTTTGGTTTCAGAGAAAAAAGTGCGAAAGCCCAAGGAGAAGAGGAAACTGAGTAAGATTGACAGTTTCAGGAAACACTGGGACTTTTATTTTCATAAAACAGCTCTAAAGAAAAAAATGCAAAAGAGAAAACCACTTCTGGGTATTCCCTAAACACATCTTCCTTTTCATTTTATGCTTTGTGCCAATTCTTTGCTGATTTCTTTCTGTCAATCCTCAGATAACTTCCTGTTGTAACTCTTGAGGCTGTGGGGAGACCGATAACTGCCCTGCATTCTCCAGTATCTACCTTGTACCTGAGCTTCAGAGAAGGAAGTCTGCCCTAGGAAATGCTGGGCTATTACAGGTTTACAGTGGCAGTGTCTTATTCAGACAATGAGAAGCCTCAGAAGTAACCAGGACAGGTTGGCAGTGTGCACTGGGTACCAAGTTTTGAGGTGAGATGACTTTGAGCATCTCACTTGGCTCTTATTGCTTCAAATAACACAGTTTTAGAAGATGGTCTCAGTGACTTACAAGGCATAAGGAAGCTGAGTCAATTTGCCTTGGCGATGCAATTATCTCAGCTTGCTTTGGTCTGCTGAGAGGTAGCATTAATATCTCACCCTGTGTTGCATTGCATTAAAATGTTTTGATACCTGTTTGAATAGGGTTGCCAGAATGTTAATAAATCTATAATGGTCACATGGGCAGAAGTGGTCTATGAATCACTCTGGAAGGGATAGCCATTCATCAGCTCCTTGGGGCTCATTTCTATATTCATTCCCTTCTAGGGTTTGGCATCTGTGATGAAGGAGACAAGTTCTTTCTGCAGTCACCACATATTCTAGAATTCTTCTCATATGATGGTTGAATCCAGATTCTACACCCAGACAAATGAAACCTAACATATAGGCAACTCATAATTTAAGTCCCCTGTGCTTTGGAATATGTTCTATACTCACATGTTGAGACAGAACTAAATGAACATTTAATATGATGGTTTTATTAAAAGGATCTATTAAACTATCTAGTGAAAACATGAATTAGCCAACTACTGCCTATTTTCACTGTTCATTTGCCTCTCAAATTCAACACCTCTGGAATCTCTTTTTCAGATGTTTTACTGAAGTGGACATGATCAATTACTCCTCAAAGTTCAGTATATCTCAGCCTTCAAGTTAGATAGAGAATACTGAGATGCCAATTAAACATTTGAGACCTTCATAATACAACCTTCCTGCTGCCATTACATCTTAAAGAGCCTTATTACCAAATCCAAAGGTAGCACTGTAGTACTAGCTTGTTAATATAAGGCCACCTCATAGAATCATATCTGCAAATACATCCTTTAAACATGGAGGGAGGCTTGTAATATGACACACAGGGCAAACAACAGGCTAGTCCTAAGTATTTATTCTTTAGGTAACTTGATGGCTTACATTTGACCAGTGCTTAGGAAAGACTTGACTTTACTCCTTTCATCCTTGGCCAAATTAGAAAATTCAACAGGTTTTACCTCTGAAGTCTGTGAAATAATCTTATATTCCTTCAGGGTGGCTCTGGTGACAGATCAGAAATAGGAAGGGACAAATCAACATCAAAGGATTCTCCCTGTCCTTCGAAATGTCAGCTCAGATGATGTTTTATTTGTTTGTTTGTCTTAAGCTTGTTTGACCTTTATCAGAAAGTGTCTCTGGACAGAGAGTGGTACTGTTGAATTTGTACAAAGCGCTTGCACAAGGAAGAGGTTTCATTCCTTTAAGGAAGCATCATGTAATTCACTGAGAAAGGCATGGACCCTTTTGGGAAATCTTTGAGATTTGGTCACGGTTGGAGAGATAACCAAATATTCCATGGTATAGTCACTGTGAGTTTCAAAATAGGGAGCAGAGAGGGTTTTGAATATTCCCAACATAAGGAAACAATAAGTTTTTGAGGTGATAGGATCACCAGCATCCTTTGATCTCGTCATTAGACATTGTGCATATGGATTAAAAAGCATTGCACAACACTCCATAAGCGCATGGGTTTTATAGAACCAACATTTTTAAAGAGACTGGAGAGATGGTTCAGCGGCTAGGAGAGCTAGCTGCTCTTGCAAAGGACCCAGCATCCACATGATGACTCCCTGCTCTCTGTAATTCCAGCTGAAGGGGAACTGATGCCATCTTCTGGACTCTCTGTGAACCCCACACACAATATCACACACAAACACACAGACACAGACACACACAGACACACGCTGACACACACACACATGCACACACACAAAGTAAAATTAAATATTAAAAAATATTAATTAAAAATTAAAAATAGTTGTAAGTCCTTGACAACCACTATTTTATACTCAGAGAATAAGCTTTCATTCTTATTCTTCTTCTTCTTCTTTTTTTTTTTTAAACAAACCTATTTCTGGGAAACCACAATGCTGTGTGAAGGAAGCTCTGGAGCATGGTGGCCATAGGCAAATACCTTACTCCAGGAAAGTTCACAGTGATGCAGTGCCTACTCAGAAAGCATCCAAGCACAGTAGGATGAGGGCCATGGGCAGATGCAAACCACCTGTGCCATGAAGTCAATAACTAGTTCTGGTTGACTAGGTGACTCTTAGACAGTTGTATTGGCAAGCTGGTGTGTGTGCAGAAGAAGGTTAGACAGGACTGGAGCCAGAGTCAGTACTAACTTACAGGTGATTCCAGGAGGCTCCTTTTGGGGACCAAGCAACAGCTTACATATCACCCGCAGCCACCAAGTGCTTCGGGTGTGGGCTGAGTATAAAAGGACTCCAACTGTCTTTCTGTTCCCACTCATTCCAGGCTGTTCTCACTCCCTCCCTCCCTCCCCTCCCCTCAGCCCCCTCCTCTCTCTCTCCCTTTATGTCCTTCTCTGTTCCCTATCCTCTTCTCTTTTCTCAGAGCTCCGCTCCTGTCTGTCTGCATGTCTACAAGGCTACTCATCTACCTTCACCCTTTCTTCAGGTCCTCACTCCCCTCCCTTCCCCCAAGAATCTCTCTCTTACCAGATCTGTTGCATGGCATAATTTCTCAGGGGGACACCTTGCCATGGGCTTGCCAGGTACCTCCTCAACACATTATATTTTTTAATAGGAGAAGGATATTAAGAGTATACTCAGGGTGATCTAGTTCTCCTACTCCCGCTCCCTTCCTTTATCCCTCCCACCCCGGTCATTGGCTGATTTTGAGTTTACTGTGTAGCCAAAGATGTCCTTGGCTTTCTGACTCTCTTCGCCTGTATCTTTCCAAGCATGCACCATCACATCTGGTTTTATTTGGTACTTGGGATTGAACCAAGAACTTTGCACATGCTAGGAAAGCACTTTATATACTAAGCTATATCCCTAGACTCCCTTTCCATTTTCCACTAAGTTGGGATTTTTCAACGTCTCACTGTTTGTTTTTTCTTCATAAGCTCCCATGAAATGTTACCCTTTTGAGTAGACAGTGACTTGAGCACTTTGCATGAGACTCTCATAATACAGAGAGCAAAGACTGTTGGGTTCTTCCATAAAATAGACATTATGTAAAAATGAAAAAAACAACAACAAAATGAAAACACAAAACCCCTAATAAGACATTTGTAAAAATCAACCAAATTTGTTTGCCAGTTGAAAAATGGACCACCTTGTATTAGAAAAAAAAAATTAACAAACTAAATTTAGCATACTCTGCAGGCCCTGGGTATTGCTAAAACCCAACATGCCCTTAAAGGCTCAGACATTAGTGTATTTATTGCTCCTACTGCATTCTTAGTAGATCTCTCTTTAAATAGAGTTCATCTTTCTTCATTATGCTTTTTTTGTGAAATCTTTCAGGATACTACCTCTTCTCAGAAACCTTTTGGATTTGCTGGACTCTGTCTTCTGATTATGACTCACAAGCTGTTGTTCAAAATTAGGGGGCGCCTGGGCTGTGGCCCAGCCTGGCCTGCCTGGCTGAGGCCCGGGTCTCTCTCTCTCCTCCCTGGGCTGGCCTGTTTGCTGCACAGCGCCTTAATTAAAAAGGAGGCAATGTATGAATGAGTTATTTTATTGTAGGAAGGAAAAATATGCTAATTAAGTAGAGAGAAGGAAAGGAGAGGAGAGAGAGAAAGAGAGAAAAGGAGAGGAAGAAAGGCAGAGAAGTGAACAAAGAGCAGAGAGGAGAGAGAGGGCAAGAGGGTAAGAGTTAGAGAGGAAGGGTAAGGGTAGGAGAGGTAAGAGTAAGAGAGGAGTAGGAGAATAAGAGAACAAGAGAGTGAGGAGGGGGCAAACCACACCTTTTATTGTATGGGGCGTGGCATGTCTGACTTGTGGTCAGATGACCGTGTGTGTAAGGTCCAGCTAGAAAGCTGGGAGTTTGAGGCAGTGTCTGCCTGATAGAGAACACACCTCCTGCAGGGGCAGCTGTGAGGGGTCTGGGCTGAAATCTGAGCCATTGGTCTCAGGAGCAATTCACAGAACGCCTACCATCCCTTTTGAGCAGATGCTCAGTGGGTCTCCGGTGTTCCAAGGCGACTCTGCTCTACTGGACTCTGGCTGTCAGAACTACTCACTGCTCCACAACAAGCCATTAAGGAGACTTCATTTCTGTCTCATGGAGCCTCTGTTCATCTTAGAAAATTAAAGTTTAATGCAGTGATTAGTTAGTGCATAGCTTGGACGGTTAGATCACAGTACCCACCAAAATAGGATAATTCTCTTACTTCAGAGACAAAAGGGGGAAATTGTTCAACTAGACACCAGTTATGGGTGCTGAGCAGTCAATTGAAACTTTGGTGAACACTAAAATCCTAATTAAATAAATTTTAATTCTGCTTATAGTGGCAGAAAGGGGTTCTTATAATTCTGTCATCTGATTACATCACTTGCTACATTAAGTTCTCTAGAAATATTAGACAATGAATATGAAGGCCAAAGGAAATGAACCGTTTTTAATGAATGAAGAAGAGAGAGGCCGTTTTCTAGCCAAGATGCATAGTTGTGATAAACCATGGGCTCACTTCATTGACACTCTGTGTAAATGAATGCTTGCCACTTCTTCTAATTCAAAGCAACAGTGGAGGAAGAATGATATTTACAGTGCTATCAGGAAGTAGTTCTTTGTGTGTGTGGGGGGGTGCTAGAATGGGTAATTTAACAACTTTAAAGTTGTAGTTCATGAATAAGTATTTGAGCGCTCCTTCTCATCTAATTGGGGTGAGGGTATATTTATTGCCTTTTTCTGTCCCTTTATATGACCATCTGGCTTCATCCCTACTTGAAAGTGCATCTACTCCAATCACTACCTTTCAAAAGCATTTGTGAAACTTCCCATATCCATCTGTCTTGGAGCCTTAGTTTTCTGTAGCCATTGGAGCCTTAGTTTTCTGTAGTCAAAAGACTTTTGCACAGATTTATAACAGTGAAGGATAAGCCTTTCCCAAATGTGAAAAGCGTGGTATTTTCAGGTAGGTAGCACTGCACTTGTGTTGCTAATTTAATGTGATGAAGAAATGAAAAGGGAGCGGTCCTATCTTTCTCTCATTGTCTAGTCCCTTTCACAGCGGATATTAAAATTCACATCCTTCGGATATTACTGCCTTGTGGTCTTCAAACCGATTTTTTAAATCTCTTCCCACTATAACCTTCAGAGAAAATAGTACTGATAGCAAAAGGAGAGATTGCTAAAATGGTGTCATGGAAAATAAACAAAAAATAAAAACAAAGCAAATAACATGTCTTTTCTAAATCTCTTTTTACAATGCTTTCTTTTCCATATCATTGCTGCCACTCATGGAGAGTGCCTGCCCACTAGGCAATTCTTGAAGAAAGACAAGAGAAGCAAACTGTACCAGGAGTTGATTGTTGTAGGCTCCAGCTACAAGAAGTCAAATTACTTCTGTTAGTTTTGTACTTAAGATAAAACACGAAAAGGATTAAAAGTAGAAGAGATTCCTGAATCTGGACCTTAAGCAAGACTTTGGAAGTTGACATATGATGGTAGAACTCTTCTATCATAAGGCTCAGCATGTCTATTAGTTTGAGAAAAGTCTTTCTCAAATTAATCAACCTTAAACTAAACTATTGGAAACTCTGTGTGTATCAGTAGGGTTATGTTCATATTTGTATATTATATACATGCAGATGCACATGTTTATGCATGTTCACATGTGTGTGAGTACTTCCAAGCAAGAAATCAACATCAGATGTCTCCTTTGATCACTCTGCATTTTGGTTTTTCAAATATGATCTCTCACTAATCCTATACCTCATAATACTGTACAGTGAACTACAAGGAACTGCCTGTCTCTGGCTTTGTTGTTTCCCTCTACCAGCACTGGAATAACAGATGTACACCATGCCTAGATTCTTTTATGTGGGTGCTGTAGATTATAAATCAAACCTCTGTTCCTCACTTGTACAGAAGGTACTTTATAGACTGAGCTATCAGCTCTACCCAGAGAGCCCAACAAGTCTTCAACAAGTCTTATCTGCCTGCAAGGTGCCTCACTGGCCACTTGGCTTCTGTGATCCACATTTTATATTCTACTTCACCAATGCAATTAATGTTTTTCTCATTGTTATTTGATTCTTGTACATGTATGGGTACTCTGCCTGCAAATATGCCTGTATATGAATGCCTAGTAGCATGGAGGCCAGAAAAGAATGTTGGATTATCTAGAACTGGAGTTATAGATGGTTGTGAGCTGCTATGGTTGTGCTAGGACTTAAATCTATGTCCTCTGGAAGAGCAGCCAGACTTGACCATCTCTAAACCACTGTATAATTAGTTCTTAAGATATGAAGGTTAGCTTCCATAAAATATAGACTCAAAGTCTGATATCTTTTCTCTTCCTAAGGTATCAGACACATAAGAGCAAATTAGAATCCCTGATGTCTTTCAAGTTTAGACATTACTGTCTGTTGTTGAAAAACCAACATAGAGTGGTCCAAGGTATATGAGAGAAAATTGATAAAAGACCAATATTTAATAAGCCTTGACTCTGCTTGCCACTTCTATTCATGCTAATTATTTAATATAATATACTGAGCCTTGTAGGAATCATTATTCATCTATACAGCCATTCATCCATCCCAAGTTCACCATTCATTCACTTTTCATCTGTTCATTCATCAAATACTTTTGCACATATTATGTGCTAGAACAGCTCAGAAATCAAAGTGCTGCTCTTATGTGGCTTCTGTTGTGAGAAAGATAGACACTAATTGATATTCTTATCTGAAGATGGAGATTTAAATGGACTGTAAATGGAAAAGGTTATAGGACACTTTTAATCTGCACTGATGTGGTATACAATTATGCATAGGAATCTTGAATTCAACAGAGTATACAGACTAGAATAAGAAAGGAAGCATCAATGTAGGAAGAATTGCCACAAGAGTTTGTAATAACTCAAGCAAAAACTAATGCATGTATAGGCCACAAAGAGGGCTAATGCAGTGGATATTATGAGGATGGATGGACAGTAGAATATGTATGAAGAGTCCTTGGCTTTTGGCCATTTATGGGATGTGAAAAGCAAACCTGAAGGATATTCCAAACTGTTTGAAAGCTGTAGAAAAATTCAGTGCATAAACTACTTCCAACACAAGCATAAAGGACCAAAGTTGAAGTCCCCAGAATCCACATAAAAGCCAGATGGGCATCATAGCACTGTGATGAGAAGACAGGACATCCCTGGGAAAAGTTGGATAATTAGATCTGCTGAATCAGGGAGATACAACTTTGATAAGAAATTTACTCAAGGAAATAAGAAGAAATTAACAAAAACAGATAACATCAGTCTCTTCTCTTAACCTGCATACTCTTTCACATGTAGCACACATTTGCCCACACATTTGGAAACACATGTACACAAATACACACTACATATACACACATGCAAAAAATGATTGCATGTTAAATTTTAATTTTAGAGAATTTAGTGTATAGAGATATTAAAAGAACATTATTGAAGAGTTAGGAAAGTAAAAATGGATGTGTCTGATTGACTTACAAACATCACATAATTAAAGACACACAGTTAAATAATGGCACAATGCTCTATAGCTTTGTTTGTTTGTAGGCATGGAATGGTTATTTGCAGTTTCAAACAGTACAAAGAGAGCCTGTGATGCAAAGGTGAATTAATTTCTGCTTGGGTTGGAAGAATATGAAAAGCAAATAAGCAAACAAAATCACTACAGAAGTCTGAGATTAATAGAACACATTCTTTTAATATTCTGAGAGAGTTTTTTTTTAAAGAAACATTTCTTTCAGCAATTTCTGATCATTTTTCCTTGTTTCTACTGATAGCTACATTAACCCAATTAACATCCCCTCCTAATCAATAATTAAAATTGTACTTTGGACAGAGGAGTAAGATAAATAGACACAGTCTTCTATTGTTCAAAATTACCAGAGGCAAATATCCCTGAAGTAGGATAGCATCTTGGTGATTCTAAACTCTATAAGCAAGGACAAAATTATCTTTCTTTGTGAAAGATCTGAGCTGAAAGGGCTCTGGCTGTGGTGTGCTGTGGTTCTGTCCAGGGATTTATGCTGGTTGGAGAAAGATGCATATGGCATTTCAAAAGAAAAGGCCATTAGAGGGGAGATGAGTGTTAGCACCGATGTAGGCCTGTGCCCACAAAGATTTCACTACATACTCCATATGTTCTGATCCAGATGTGAGCACTGCGCCATCTTAGACTGATGGAAAATTCCTCTAACCAGGATGAATGATCTGCTTTTGCAGGAGATATAGCAAGAATCAACTAGAAGGCTGTAGTGAAACCATACTGTCTTTTCCCTGGGCCAAGCTCAAAGTTTTGGTTGACTAACCCATTTACTTCTATTTATACATCTCTTTTTGTATATATCTTGGTATATAGACATAGCGTCAGTGTTTAAGCCAGGGTAGTCTTTTCTGGAGAATCATATTATCTGCAGAACAGTTACTGTTGCCCCTAAAATAAGCTAAATGTTCAGTGAAGATTTCTGAAGAGGATTATTCCTATATATATGTCCAATTCAGAATTTTCTCTCTTCTTCCCTTTTATAGCATAATATACATGCTTATCACTCCATTATTTTACATTGAAGTTAGATATGGTGTTGAACATTTATCTAAAGGCTAGAGTTTCAAAAACAGTATTTTCAAATCTAACCTGAAACTGAAGCCTTTCAAGTTTAATGATAATGGATTTTGTTCTGTATGTCTTATGGTAGATAGAGCAGGTGCTGAACATCTCAATAAATTTTCTCCTTGAGACAAGCTTGGTAACTGACATGAAGAGGTCAGGGGTGGGTGAGATGAAAGCCAGTGTATGGAAAAGAAGGGAAGGGGAGTAGCTTATCAGTCTACCCATCAAGTTCTTTGGAGCCCAGGACCACTGTAGGATGTCGTAAGGAAGAAGGACTAGGTAGAAGCCTGATAGGGACTGCCTCAGGCTGCCCCTCACCATCACTGGTACTTGGGCAGCTTTGCTGTCTTCTGTTCTATCTGTAGTAAGTACAGGCATGAATGAATTCATTTGGAAAACCCAAAATGTGCTATCTCACCTCTTTAAAAATATTTGAGGTATATAAAATGACTCAGTACAGTGCTTGTGGAAAAGCATGATCAACCAACTACCTATTTCCGGCATTCATGCAAAAAGCTGGGTACATTGACACCACATACTTTATTCCCAGATACTGGTGGAGCAGAAACAGGAAGATCACAGAGGTTTGCTGGCCAGACAATCTAACAGAGTAGGAGATCTTTATGTTCACTAAGAGACACTGTGTCTCATATTAGTTGGAAGGTAATTAAAGAAGACAGCTAGTGTTGGTAGTTGACAGATTTTATATATTTATGTTCATGTATTTCTTTGCACATGCACAATTGTGTACATACACTGAGGTGCTTACTCTGAGTTATCAATTGGAGACACACACACACACACACACACACACATACACACATACACACATACATATGAAATCTGAAAGTTTTGAAGCCTCAGCAATAATAGTTAAGATCCTAATTGTTTCCATTTTTCCATTTTGTATATCTGTATCTGAATCTGCTCCATTACAAACTCCCATTTACTCTTCTGTGAAAGAACTACTCATTATACTGAAGTTATTGGCCCCACAGAGCAATGTTAAAGTTTTAAATGTTTGCTTTAAGAATGCATAATGATTAGTCTATATTCTCCACAGTGAACCGTTGGTTAGACTTACATAGTAAGGCTTCCTTTTGAAAGACTCCATGGTTGGAACTCAACATTTGATATTCTTTCCCACTTGAGCTGCTTCCTTTACTTAAAGACACACTATCCTAGGGATGATCTTTGGGGAGCCCCTTTAATGCTCATGCACTGGTTTATGGGTAGAAAGGTGATGCTCTCACCCATAGCAGGCTTACATGAAGATGCAACATTGAGACATCCACAGTTGTTTCAATTCTGCTAAAGTCACAGCTATAGTCAAGAGAGTAGCATAGATGAGGATAGAAAACTGCTGCCAGAATGAGTTTAGCTAAGTGGAAAGCAGCTGTTCTCCTTCACTGTCTACAAGATTCCCCTGCCCTCTATGTCAAACATTGCCTCACTAGTCTTCCCGAAACCCAGGGAGGTAATTGGATGGAGATAGTTAATCAGAACTTCAGGCTGTGTAATTAAGTGGAAAGAGAGGGAGTAAGAAAAGACAGGAGGAATGAGAGAGCTCTGCCAGAGATTGTGAACGTTGGTGAAGCAAACGTTGCCCTACGAACAGGGAAATCAGGTGTCTTATTTGGGGTTTCTATTGCTGTGTAGCAAACTATGACCATAGCAATTCTTTTTGTTGTTGTTGTTGTTTTGTGTGTGTGTGTGTGTGTGTGTGTGTGTGTGTGTGTGTGTGTGTGTTTCGAGACAGGGTTTCTCTGTGTAGCCTTGGCTGTCCTGGAACTCACTCTGTAGACCAGGCTGGCCTTGAACTCAGAAATCCGCCTGCCTCTGCCTCCCAAGTGCTGGGATTAAAGGCATGTACCACCACCCCCCGGTGGCCATAGCAATTCTTATAAAGCAAATCATTTAAATGGGGCTATCTTATGGGTTCGGAGGATTAGTTCATTATTGTCATGGGTGGGAAATATGGCAGCAATCAGGCAGACATGATGCTAAAGAAGAGAGTTCTGGATCACTGGATAGCAGAAAGTGAGAGTGAGTGGGCCACTTGGCCTGCCTTGAGCTTCTGAAACCTCAAAGGTCATCCCTCTTCTTCCAGCAAGGCTATACCTCCTTATGGTACCACTCACTGGTGACCAAGCCTTCAAATAAAAGTCTATGGCAGACATTCTTATTGAAACCACCACAACAGGGTCTTTGCCTGACTATTTCTGCTAGCATCGGCCTGCTTCTTGTGGCTTTCACGTCTTGTGATACTATGCAATTATAAATTTCCAGTTCTTGCTGGCATGCCTTGGAGGTAAGCATCAGACTAGATAATGCTGTGTCATAACCAACTGCTTAGTCCCCTCTCCCTTCACTCCACCCATCCAGAACTAATTGCTTTTTCCTACCTGTGTCACTTTGTTACATGCTAGAGTGTCTAGCCCCATGTGGTGAGGTGTCTCTTGGCTCAAATATTTCCACACTTGTCAAATGTCCTCTGCCTACTTAGTCTGCATGTTAAGGGATATTAAGGAGATTCACATACTGATAAGTGAAGTTGAGGCTGGTGATGCTGTTGGTGGATTCAACTAGTGATACATTATAAAACATTGTCACCATCACCATCTTAAGCTCACTGTACGGGGTCAGATTTTGATCTTGAAAATGCTACTCTTGAGATGTCTTCTATTGCATGAAATCTAATTATTATTTTGGTTCACATGCAAAAGAATGGATTTCCTTATGCCATCTCAATAATATGTTTTTATACTTAATTTAGTTTGTATACCAGAGCAACTGCCCTCCTCTGGGCTTCTGCCTTCCCCTAAATAGTCACTTCTTGCCTTTGTGATTATTACATTTTATTATTAACCTAATACAACTTAGAGTCAGTTGGGAAGAGGACATCTCACCAAGGAATTGTCTAAACCAGGTTTGTCTGTGAGCATTTATGAGGAGATTTATCTTATTTGTTAATCGAAGTTAGGAAGACCTACCTTAAACATTGGTAAAATTATTTTCATGGACTGATCCCTGCACTGTTTAAGAATGGAGAGATCCAGCTGAGCAGAAGCAAGCCAGTCTGCATTGCCAGTGGGTGCATTGGTGACTCCTTGGGTGTAAAGTTAATAGCTCCTTGAGTTCCTGCTTTGACATCACTGGAATAGAGGATAGTCTATTGTAAGCTGGAAGAACCTTTTCCTCCTCCATGTTGGTTTCGGATGGGATATTTTTTTTAAAGCAATACAAGCCTAGCACAAGTTTTAAGGAGGACTTCTGCATCTTGCTTTGTGGATTTCACTGTACTGTGCCCTTTCTAAACTGCTTGCTAAAAAGTGTGTTTTCCCATCCCATTTTTGATATCAAAGCTGCTGCCAAGGCCAAGAGGCACATGCCAACATTCCTCTTAGGAGGAGGAATGAGTGCAAATGGAACTATGTAGTCTTAAGTTCAAGTGCTATGAATAAGGCAGGTCTACATTTACATGGGTTTCATGGGTCCATCCAATGAGCATCATCTCTTGTCCACAACCACTTTCAAGACACAGGGGCTATTATAAGAACGGAGCTCTGGTACCTTTATGCATCCTCCTTCACCTTCTAGTCATCCCCAAACCCATCCAGTACTGAACAACTCAGTACATTTTATGTGCAAATGTAAAAGGAGGAAAAGGGTACTGTGTTAGGATCAGGTCCTTGAATTTTGCTCACATTGCAAGGTGGCATGCATTTATTCAGTCTTGACCATTTTAATTCAATTTTCTTATCTTAAATCAACTTAGTTTTGGCAAATAACACAAGGAAATGTGTCTTCATTATTTCCTAAATATATTCACGAGGTCTCTGAAACGTCACAGAGGTCTCTGGAAGGCCAGTGTGGGGAACAAGAAAGGATAAAGAAGAAAAGATGGGGCAGCATCCCCTATCCTCATGAACTCAGCAATTTTCCTAGGTTAAGTAGAAAGGGTTGAATTTTCCAGAATGTAGAACTCTTTGAACTCTTTGAACTCTTCTTTATTGAACTAGATTTGTTTTAAAATCATAATAATAAAGAAATAGAGATTAAACATATTAATGATCATCATGTTGGTAGATAAATTACTCAGGAGGCTGAAGGAGGAGGATCACACACAGGTCTGAATGAAAGCTAGACTCTTAGGTCACAAAAAAAATGCAACATATTTACTTTCTTTCAAGACTTTCTGAGGCCATGATTATGCCTCAGTATTTGTAGATTTCCAAGACAGAAGGAACAATATAGAGTGGTGTTAGTCAATTTGACATTATTTCAATGAAGTACTTAAGGCAGCTAGCTTTACAGAAAGTTAGGTTCTTTAACTCACAGTTCTAGAGACGCGAAG
>JADRCC010575407.1:0-26391 GCA_019843855.1 Hylomyscus alleni
TGAGTTATAGACCTGGAGGATATGACCTAGTGCCATTGGTGCAAGCTAGAGGAGATGACCTGAAAGGCAGAAGTGAGTATCTGGGGATAGCTCATCACAGCAACTGCACCATTTCATGTTGTGGTCTGACTGTTCTTTGCCTTCTCTTCAAAGGAAGTCGATTTAACTCCTAGTCAGAACTAGTAGTTCTGAGGTGGATGAGGGTGGTAGGGATAGGGGTGACCCACAGTAATATCTAGAGCTCAAACCTTGAACGCGGAGCTGAGAAGCAAGCATAACTACCTCCCATGCAACCCAGATGGAAGGAACTGGTAAGAAAAACTTTGGGTACATTCAGAGCTGAAAATTGGTAAGGCATTGCTATGATCAGATAGAGTTACTGTTAGCGTTAATGATAGTTCTCTTTTTATTTTGAGAGAGAGTCTCACTACGCAGTTCTGGCTGGTCTAGAACTCATTTGTAGACCATTCTGGACTCAGGCTCACAGACTCTGCCTGCCTTTGCCTCCAGAGGGCTGAGATTAAAGGTGTGCACTCCCACACCCAGCTAATGATAAGTTTTTTAAGTTTATGCAGTAAATACTCTGGATGTTCATTTTCGTGTAAGAAAAGACCTTGAGATGGGAAAATGTGACTCCATAATTAGCAGTTTTTAGACTCTCTCTTGTTCTCTTGGGTACCTCAAGCAAAAGATTTTTAAACAAGTCAGCTGAACTACTCTTATGCCCAGGACTGGCCATCATGGATATTCCACAGGTGCCTCAAGGTCAAGATGCTGCTTGCTGCAGGCCTAAAAGGGCAGTTTCAAACAGTTTGCACAGGACCCTTGCTTAGGGGATGGCACTTCCCACAGTGGGCTGGATCTTCCTATATCTATAACTAAGACAATAGTCCATAGATGTGTTCCCAGGATAATGCTGGGTGACAATTCCCCATCAATACTCTCCTTCCAGGTGATTCTAGGTTGTGTCAAGGTGATGATTAAAGCTGACCATTATATTTATTTTTAGCAGAATGGGATGAGCTGGTAAGAAATGAAGTAGCAAAGACATAAGAGTGGCAGGGGCAGGGGCATGGGCAGCAGAGTGGTGGCATGGCATGCCACAGAAGTCATATAGAGGCAAGTTATTCAGCAGCTGAGGGCTCAGCAGGACAAGTTACAAAGGTGGGAGAACAGCCTGTAATATGGCAGTTGTTGGAGGCAGAACCACAGGATGAGCAGTCAACAGCTTGAGGTAAGGTCCAGGGCAGAACAAGTAGATGATGGAGACAGAGAGAGAGAGAGAGAGAGAGAGAGAGAGAGAGAGAGAGAGAGAGGGAGAGAGAGAGAGAGAGAGAGACCATTGCAGTCACTGGAAGACTCCAGTCCCAGGGTGATGACAACATTAGCTGTTGTCAAGAGCTGAGAAGTCATTGACCTAAACCTGCCTGGAAGGAGCCATGGGGTGGGGGTGGGGCTGAGGAATCCTCATTTCCTGACCTGCAGGAAAGCCACAACACTAGGTGGCACCATATAACGCAGCTTCTGCCCACTGCTGCTCTTGTCCCCTGCTCCCATTTACTGTCAAATGCTGAGGGATATACAAGCCACTAGAGACCTTTGCAGGGGTTTTCCTGATAACTGTCATGTGTTTTTCTGTCACTCACACACAGTGTTTTTGGGCCCCAGCAGTCCTGGAGCTATGGTGACTGAGAAGCAGTTACTTCTGAGAGGATTCCTTGGCTTCTGCAGTCCTCTGGGCACCCAGCTCTGTGTAGCCTTGGGTGTGTCACAGCCCTCTGCTTGCCACTGTACTCAGCAGTGCTTGAGACACCCAGCTGTCTATCTTCTCACTGCCCTGTCTTTCAATCCAGTAGTCTGATGGCCAGATAGTGAGATGGGTCCATAGCTTAGACAACATGTACAGTTTTTAATCACAGTGTAAAAAGCCTCTAGATTTTATGAAAGAGATTGTTTGGTGGCAGATGTTCCAGGTGTGTGTGTGTGTGTGTGTGTGTGTGTGTGTGTGTGTGTGTTTGTATCTGCACTTCTGTCCAAGATACACTTGGGTAATGATGGCTACTATGAAGGGTCAGCCTGGCTGGGAGAAAGCTTTTGAAGAGGGGTATCTCTAAGATACACTTGAGTAGTAGGAGTTCCTTCTGCCTGGAAGGGGGCCAGCCCAGCCCTCAGCTTTGTGGACACACCACTCTCTTCTTGGCCAACCAGAGTCCATACTAATCAACATCACCCTAGTGCCTTGTGACTGTGGATATAAACCCTGGATTTTATCCACCCGCCTTAATATCAGCTGGGATATCAGTGAGCACAGGGGCAGCTTCAGGATTTAGGCACATCTGCAGAGCTCAGATGTGTACCCCTACCCCCAAATTCCAGTGGAGGAAAAATGTTTGTTTCTAGTGTGTACACAGATGGTTATAGTCTTATTCTTCCTACTGACCATCCCACCTCACAGGGACTGCACCTAGATCTGGCAAGGAGCAAGGGACACCAACAGAAGACAAGGCAATTGAGGAGCTGCTGGATAAACCATCCTCCAGGGAGCAAGGACAAGCCCAGAGAGAATAATGCTTTCAAACCACAAATATGTGGAGGTGACAGAGAATGACTGGGAGCAGGAGAAGTGTCACATGCTTCCTCTTCCTCTTGAAGCAGCTGCACTGTGTGGTTTGGAGGCCTTGGCCTTTTTGCCTGTGGTGTTTGTCCATTCTGCACAAAGCATGGCTGCAATGGACTCAGGCAGAGAGGCAGGTGTAGGCTTAGATTTTTCTCTAAACCTACTTTATTTAGGGCTCTTAAATGCTTCAACCTCCCTTCTAGCCCATCAACCAGAGATAGGGGAGAGAGGTTAATAGAAAAAGGGGTTAGTAGAATTGTTTACTAGTAGTTCTTTTGGGGGCAATGTGACTCTTCATTGTTAGGATACCAGCAGTCTAGTTCAATAGCAAACACCAAACATGAATGATTAGCAGCAGCTCAATACAGAAGAAACGGAGAGGCTCAGCCAAATCAGCATGATTCCAAAGAAGCAGCACAAAACAGCCAGAATGGCATGAGAAGTTCTTTGATGCTTTTCTCTCTACAAAGTCATCACAAGCGAAGATCAGTTAAAATCAGCCGAGTGTTGCAAGGTGAACCAATGCGAGAGTGTCCTCTCACTCTCTGAAGGGTTATATTTATATTCTTTCTAAACACCACGCAGCTTCTCAAGCATCCACTTCAGCAAAATATCACATGCCATTTCACAAGACAGTTTCTAGGAAAACATCACATGTCTGTTCTTAGTAAAACATCCTATCATAAGACACCTTCCAGAAAAAAATCACACGACACACAACTGAGTCTCCAAAGAAACCAGAAATTTCTACTTCAGTTGGGGCTCAGAGGACTATGTTTAAGGGCATCAATATTATGAAGAAGAGAGAGGAGGAAATTCCTCAGAGGAGAGGACACAGGGATGGACCTCCAAGTCTGCATTTCACCTGTGCAGAGTCTGTGGCTGAGCCTCAGAGTGACACATGTGGGGAGATGACCAAGTTCCCAGCAAAAACCAACTCATCTCAACAACCATCAGGCTGGTGAATAGAGTAACTTACTTAGCTTCAGTCCACTGAGGGGCAGATGAGGTTTGGGACTGGGAACTGGAAAAGATGCGTTGCCTCTAGGAAAAGCCACTAGTCGAGGTGCTAGGTCAGAATCTCGGGCCTTTGCCACATGTCATTCACATTGTCTGGGGAGCTTAAAAAAGTACCAAGTATGTGGGTGTACTGGCTGGTTTTGTGTATCAACTTGACACAAGTTGGAGTTATCACAGAGAAAGGAACCTCCCTTGAGGAAATGCCTCCATGAGATCCAGCTGTAAGGCATTTTCTTAATTAGATCAAGGGTGGGAGGGTCCGAGGGTCCATTGTGGGTGGTGCCATCCCTAGGCTGGCAGTCTTGGGTTCTATAAGAAAGCAATCTGAGCAAGCCAAGGGAAGCAAGCCAGCAAGGAACATCCCTCCACGGCTTCT
This sequence comes from Hylomyscus alleni, assembly GCA_019843855.1. Lineage (NCBI taxonomy): Eukaryota > Metazoa > Chordata > Mammalia > Rodentia > Muridae > Hylomyscus > Hylomyscus alleni. The sequence goes on from JADRCC010575407.1 coordinate 4,014, forward strand.
GCATCAGCTCCTGCTTCCTGACCTGCTTGAGTTCTAGTCCTGGCTTCCTTTGGTGATGAACAGCAATGTGGAAATGTAAGCTTGAATAAATCCTTTTCTACCTAACTTGCTTCTTGGTCATGATATTTTGTGCAGGAATACAAACCCTGATTAAGATGATGGGAAACAGAAAATGTGTTAATATTTAGGGAAAAAAAGGTAAAAGAAGGCAGGGGAACATACTCAGAGACAGAACGGGCAGCCATGTTCAGAGAAGGCAGGTGAGCATGCTCACAGGCAGGACAGACTGCAGCCTTCAGGCCAGCTGTGGGGTCGGGACTACCAAGAAACCTACACGTTCATGGATGCAGATGGATGGGACTCATCCAGGAAAGAATCAGTACAGGAAGAGTGCATCTTAGTGCTGGAAAAGAAGCTTACAGTACTTGATGGATTCTAGCAAGGTGTAACAGCCAGGATAGTGTGGAAGACAGGGCTTGTGACAGAATAGTGGAAAACCGAGAGAAAGATGGAGTACATATATCTAAAAACATCTGCAAATGCTTCTGTCTTTTAAGTTCTCAAGTGCTTTAGTTTTTATATTTCTGCTTCTTTCTTAGATTATTTAGTGTGTTTTTATAATTTTTCACCTACTTAGTGTTTTTTTTATAATTGCTCATGGAATCACTTCTGTGACAGCGGCTGCTTCAAACCTGTGAGATAATTCTGTCATCTTTGTCATCTAAGAGTTAGCATCTGTTGATGGTCCTTTCCCCCTTAGTTTGGAATAATATCCTTGTCAAAATAGAGCAAATGAGCCAGGAACGTATGCCAAAAGTATGACATATGGTGTAAAAATCCCCAGTGTTTAACCTAATCATAGGAACTTGGTTTTAACTCAGACATCAGCTAATATAATTAATTTATAGTCTTAATAGAATAAAGGGGAAGGAATATAATTTACTCAGTCAGTATAAAAAGAACATTTCATAGAGTGCACACCTGGTCCTGGTGAAGTAAGCTAGAAGACACAGGGACTTCTGCATTGGGTAAAGGGTGTTTTTTTTGCATTCCTATATATCTATCTATCTGTCTGTCTGTCTGTCTGTCTGTCTATCTATCTATCCATCCATCCGTCTGTCCATCCATCTATTTATTATGTATGCATGTAAGTGCACATGTGTATGTATGTATATGCTTGTGCACACTATCAGAGCACACACATGAAGTCAGAAGACAGCCTGTAGTAATCTGCTTTCTCCTTCCACCATTTAAGTTCCAGGGCTCTAACTTAGATAGCCAGACAAGGCAGCAAGCATCTTTGTATCCTGATCAATTTTTCTGGCCTAGTGAAATGTATTTGTAAATTAAAAGACATCACTGTTAATGATGAAATAGTAGTGTTTTTTTCCCAAGGGTGGGGACATGAACCATCATCATCAGCTCTGTCCACTTGTAAACATCATACATGAATCAGCAATGGCAGTTTGATCTAGAAGACATGGCAAGGCTCAGTCTATCAGCCCAAGTCTGGGGAAGTGGCAAGGAGCCACCAGAACACCACCAGAAGTTCTTTGGTGCATTATTCTCTATGAAGTCATGACAAATGATGACCAACAAAGAATGGCAAAGTGAATCAATACCGTATAGTGTTGTCAGCGCAGACCAATGATGGTCAGCAAAAAATGATAATGCGTATCAATATCACACAGCACTGTCTGCTGTCTGTAGGGTTATATTTATACCCTTTCTAAATATCATACGTTCTCTCAAGCATCTGTTAGTAAAATATCACACGTCCTTTTTCCAGGCAGCTTCCAGAAAAATACTACTTGTCTGTTCTCAGGAAAACATCCTCCCACATGTCTGCTTCAGCAAAGCCATCCTCTCATAAGAAAGTTTCTAGAAAAACATCACAATATGCAAATGAGTCTCCAAAGAAACTAGAAATTTCCACTTCAGCCCATGGTGTACTCATGTATTAATTTGGAACTGACCACAGACCTCAACTTAAAGACTAGGGACAACAAAGTTATACTAAATCCTAACTCACCAAAATAAAAATCTCAGTGCTTCAGAAGACATCATAAAGAAAATGAAAAAACAGACAAGACAGGAAAGAGTATCCAGACAGGTTGCATCTTACAATGTGTCTGTGATATATGGAGTTGGGTTACAGGTAACCAGGGCAGGCTATTCAAATGACAGTTCATGGTAGCCATCTGTCAGATCGTTCAGTCAAAAAGTGCTCAACAAACTTTTCTCCTTTCTTCCTCCTTCATTCTCTCCCTCCCTCCTTCCCCTTTCCTCCTCCTCTTCTCTCTCTCATTCCCTCCTTCTCCTTCTTCTTCCTTCCTTCATTTCTCCTTCCTTCTCCCCACTTCTCTCTCTCCTTTCTTCCCCGGGGTATCCTAGTTGAAATCACAATAAGATAGAACATAGATGCTAAAAGAGCTAAAGTTAGGGGTAAAAGGAGTAATAACAAAGTAAGTCAGAAGTTTGGAGCAACAAAAATGTCTACCTTTGTGGAAATGTCTGGCTGCTCTCCATACAGACAACAGCTGTTCGTGCTTGATGGCTAATCTATGTCCTCCTGGTACATAGGAAGACAGGAGTTCAAAGACATCCTTAGCTGCATGGTGAGCTAGAAGCAGACTTGGGGTAGGCAAAACCCTGTCTCAATGAAACAAAGCAACCATAACCACCCCAGCATTCATCTGCCTGTAATTCTGCCCAGAGGCTGCTAGAGGCTGGCCTGTAAGAAGAGGCTGACCTTGCCTTCCTGACAAGAGACTTTGCAAATCATTCTGTGTAGATACTTTTATGTTGATGCAATTCAAAAAAAAAAATAAGCAAGGTGGCTTATAGAAGAGAGTTTATTTGGGATTATGTATCCTGAGGGATAAAAGCGCATCATGATGGAAAGGTATGGCAGCAAGAACAGGAATGATAGTAAGAAGCAGGCATGGCAGGAAGAAGCAGGAATGGCTGCAGGAGCAGGGAGCTAAATGCTCATATCCTCAACATCACATACATAGCAGAGGGAGTGAACTGGATGTGGGATAAGAATAAACCCCTGAAGACCATCCCCAATGACACACTTCACCAAAGAGTATCAACAAATGACGCCCAAGGGCTCAAATGCTAAGCCTATGGGGGCAGCCTCATCTGAGCCACTATATATTCTGAGCAGTTTGATTCCGTACTGGTCCTCACATTGGAATTTTCTAAAAGCTCATATGACACAGAGGGTTAAAGAAATTTGCATCTTTATATGGTGGAGCAAAGGTTATAAAAACAAAACAAGTGGCAGACAGACAGACAGAGCCCAGGTGAGGCTGATAGATGCACTGAGCAAAAGAAGTCAGGACAGTGTCAGCTTCTGAATTTACAAAGAGGCCAAGAGCGGCTAAGGCTAATCCATGGTGACAAAACAGCAGAGGGGAAGGAGTGAGTGTTGGAGCCCTAGACTCTGTCACTTGGGGAGATAATGCTAAAGGAGGGGTTACCATGTTTTCTCAGGATTCAAATGTAAGGTAAGCCTGTGCAGGAGGAAATGAAAGACAGTCCTGTAAAGTCCTTGTCTTAATGGGTCCCAAGCAGGCAACTTTCAGATGACTGGCACAGTAGAGGGTTGTCTATAGTCTGCTTGTATATCTATATTATCCAGTACATTATAAAGGTTACATGGTATGAAACTAACACTTGAACTCAAGACTTGGCAACCACTCTAAACTCTTGATAATTCCTTTATCTCTCTACCAAGCTCAAGCTTGGTTTTGATGCTAAGAAAACTGTAAAATCTTGGACTCAGTCAGGAAGTACTTGCCTTAGAAACATGAAGACTTGAGTTCAATCCTATCTTAGTCAGGGTTTTACTGTTGTGAACAGACACCATGACCAAGGCAATTCTTCTAAGGATAACATTTAATTGGGGCTGGCTTACAGGTTCAGAGGTTCAGTCCAGTATCATCAAGGTGAGAGTATGGCAGCATCCAGAAAGGCATGGTACAGGAGGAGCTGAGAGTTTTCCATCTTCACCTGAAGGCTGCTAGTAGAATACTGATTTCAAGGCAGCTAGGAAGTGGGTCTTAAAGCCCACACCCACAATGACACACCTACTCCAAGGCCACATCTTCCAATAGTGCCACTCCCTGGGCCAAGCATATACAAACCATCACAGATCCTCAGAACCAAAATAAACCCCGTCTTCCTTAAATAGATTTTGGTCATGGTGTCTTACCACAGAAACATAAACCACACCACCTATAAGTGATTTAAAATGGTCAGTGGGCCAGAGTATGGCAGAGCATTCCTTTACAGAGAAGCACAACAGGAAGGAAGGGGGTGTGTCTTAGCAGGTAACACATTGCCCTGACTGTATCTGGTATACTATGAGACAAGGCCAGAGTGGAATTGGGACAGCAAGCCTGCTCTAGTGAAAACATTGAAATAGGATATTGGTGGGGCCGTGCCAGCCAATGACTAAAGCGCTGTAGCTCTGCAGAAAAGATGTTGTTGCCATGACTCCTTCTAAGGCAGTGGGCTTTGATGTGGCCCTTTGATGCCATGCTTGCTGCTTGAAAACATAGGTTTTGTGTGTTTTGTTGAAGTTTTGTTGATTATTTTCTGTTTTTAACTAATGGTGAACTTTCCTTATGAAAAGGTCAGCTCAGGAAGTTTGGGAAGGTCATGGAACACTTATCCTTCTGGAAGGGAGAGGCTAATTAACATTCCTCAGACCACAGGGTGGGAATCCAACCCGCAGGTAGGGACACATTCACAGAACTGACCGTTGCCAACCTTCAGAAAAGGGAAGTCCTTGCCACCTTATTCCCTAAAGACCAATCAGTTTAAAGGGTGTACTGTTCCACCAATCATATTGTGCCTAGTTGCTGATGCTCTGTTCCACCCCTGGAAACTGTATGAAAACTCACCAAATGGGCCATGGGGGCAGGGAGGGAGTGTTGCCGCCTCTCTTTTGGGTTTGAGATAACTCCAGTGCATTGGAATAATAAATTCCTCTTGCTTTTTGCATCAATTCCGGCTCCATGTGGTTCACTCGGGGTGAGGGGGTTCCCTGGTAAGCTAAGATTCGACAGAGTCTTACACTTACAGATCTTTTATGGTATGCTTTAATCAGCTTTCCATCACTATGACAAAATTCATGAGGTAAATAATTTAAAGGAGATAGGATTTATCTTGGCTCATGGTTTCAGACGTCTCCATCGGTGGTCCTTTGTTCTGTTTCTTTTTCCTGTGGTGAAGGAAAAAAAATCATAGTTGAGCATGTGGGGCTGAGCAAAACTGTTCATGTCCTGGTAGCTTGGAAGGTGAGATGCAGAGGAATAGGCCGGGGGTGGTGCTCAAGAATTATACCTTCATGTTTATATTGTTAGTGACCTGCTTCCTCCAACCAAGACCCGCCTGCTAATGTTTCTACTATTTCCTGACTGCAACACCTGAGCCTTTGGGAGGCGTTTCAGATGCAAGCTATGTCAGAGTACACTATGCATTTTATCTTTGCTGACATACCATAGGTCATTAACTAGTGGTTCAGCTGAAGACAGTATTGGTGCTGATGCTAGGTCAGGCTTCGAGGAAAACTGGATGTGGATGAAATGATATGTCTAAGAGAAGTACTGATTTCTCACATGTCATCCGCAGCAGTGACAGATTCTGCACACAAACCTAGTTCTGGGGAGGTGGTGTGTTGTTGTCATGAACCTTTCTTTAGCTCAATCAACTTGCTTTATTTTTATAATTGTGGTAAAAATTATGCAACATAGTATTAATCATTTGACTCATTGTTAAATATACAGTTCAGTCATATTAAGTATATTCACACTGATATGCAGACAATATTTTAAAATACACACCTACCATTTAATTCAGACTTTATTTTCCCAAGGACTTACCCAACACAAATGAAAACATATATTCTTATAAAGAGCTAAACACAAGCGCTCATAAGCAGTTTAGATTATATTTCTTAAAAAAACAAAACAAAACAAACAAAAAATCCCCCAAAGTCCACCAACAAAACAACCTGTTCATCCCTGAGACAATGAACAAACTCAAAAGTACAAAAAACTGGAATGTCATTTATTGTTCTGAAGGGAAAAGGAAACATGCTTGAATGGGTTTGCATCGAAACACCACACCTTGTAAGCCTCCTGCAACAGCCTGCCTTCCTGGCAGAAGATTCCTGCACTGAGCTGCAGCACATACAACTGTAACTATTCAAGTTTCTTACCTGCTACGTATGCAGCTGGAGCCATGTGTACTCCTTGGTTGGTGGTTTAGTCCCTGGGAGTTCTGGGGTGTCTAGTTAGTTGATACTGTTGTTCTTCCAATTGGTTGCAAACTCCTTCAACTCCTTCAGTCTCTTCTCTAACTCCTCTATTGGGGACTTGGTGCTCAGACCAATGGTTGGCTGCTAACATCCGCCTCTGTATTTGTAAGGCTCTGGCAAAGCCTCTTAGGAGACAGCCATATCAGGCTCCTTTCAGCATGCATTTTCTGGCATCCACAATAGTGTCTGGGTTTGGTAACTGTATATGGAATGAATCCCCAGGTGGGGCAGTCTCTGGGTGGCCTTTCCTTCAGACTCTGCTCTACACTTTATCTCCATATTTGCTCCTGTGAGTATTTTGTTCTCCTTCTAAGATAGATTGAAATATCCACACTTTGTTCTTCTTCTTGAGCTTCATGTGGTCTGGTTATTTGGAGTTTTGGGCTAATATCCACTTATCAGTGAGTGTATACCATGTGCGTTCTTTTGTGATTTGGTTACCTCACTCAGGATGGTAGTTTCTAGTTCTATCCATTTGCCTAAGAATTTCATGAATTCATCATTTTTAGTAGCTGAGTAGTACTCCACTGTGTAAATGTACATTTTCTGTATCCATTCCTCTGCATATGTATCAGAGGGAGCACCCTCATAGAAGCAGGGGGAGGGAGGAGGTGATAGGGTGTTTCCAGGAGGGAGGGAAACCAAGAAAGAGGATAACATTTGAAATGTAAATAAAGAAAATAACCAATAAAAAAAAGTTTCTCACCTGCTAGTAACACTTTTTCCATACTTGCAATTTTTTATTTGAGTTTAGCTCATTTCTTATTGTGTTCCTGGTTATAACATATTTATGTTTTAATGAGAATGGCCCCTGTAGGCTCATATGTTTGAATACTTGGTTCCCACTTGGTGGAACTGAAGAGGAGGTGTGGTCTTGTTGGAGGAGGTGTATCACTGGAGTTGGGTTTTGAGACATCAAAAACTCACACCATCTCCAGCATCTCTTATTTCTCTCTGTCTTGTTGTTGTTTCTCAAGATGTGAGCTCTCAGCTACGGTTCCAATGTCATGTCTGGATGCGTGCTCTCATGCTTCCTGCCACAATGGTCATGGACTAACTCTCTGAAACTATGTCCTGACTGGTTTTGTGTGTCAACCTGACACAAGCTGGAGTTATCTCAGAGAAAGGAGCCTCCCTTGAGGAAATGTCTACATGGAGATCCAGCTGTAAGGCATTTTCTCAATTAGTGATCAAGGGTGGGAGGGCTCATTGTGGGTGGTACCATCTCTGGGTTGGTAGTCCTGGGTTCTATAAGAAAGCAAGCTGATCAAGTCAGGGGAAGCAGGCCAGTAAGCAGCATCAGTTCATGGCTTCTGCATCAGCTCCTGCTTCTAAGTTCCTGCCCCATGTGAGTTCCAGTCCTGACTTCCTTTGGTGATAAAGAGCAATGTGGAAGTGTAAGTTGAATAAACCCTTTCCTCCCTAACTTGCTTCTTGGTCATGATGTTTTGTGCAGGAATAGAAACCCTAACTAAGACAAATTGGTACAAGCATAATGGGGCACTCCTGTGACAACCTGACTACGATTTGAGGAGGACTGTGGAAGGACTTTGGAACTTTGGCTAGAAGAGCCATGGAGTATTAACAGCTCTGTGGGATGTTCTGTAGGAGCTTGGAAGATAATGTCTAGAACAGTGCAAACGATGGAAGCCTGGCTTGTAAAATTTCAAAGGGAAGATTAAGGACTCTTATCAGGGCCGTTGCTATTTTGATTGCGAAGATTCTGTGTCTTTGATTAGCTGGGGTTGAAGAATCAGCTGTGATTAACAAGATACCAGAACTACTAAAGTGAAATCTTTGCATTACTGGGACTATTGATGCTGGTTAGCTAGAGCTAAGAAATTAGCAGTGATTAAGAAGAGACCAGCATCACTAAAGTGAAATCTTCTGGCGTTTCCTGAGAGCACATCGAAGCTGTGTTCCAGAGGCAACCACGGTTGTTCCTCGTGTTGGCAGCCAGACTTGGTAATGTATAAGAACCACCCAGGTGGTGCTGGTTTTGAAACATGAAGGGGTAGCAGCTGATGCTTGGCACTGTGAGAGTCCAGTCAAGGCCATTGGTGAAGGTGCAGCCTTAGTGGCAGTTGAAGGCTCGGAACTGAAGGGGTCATGAAGAGAAGTTAAGACCTAGCACCATGCAAAAGAGCCTATGAGAGGCTTTGTGAAATTGTAGTCCAGTTGCAGCCGAAGACAGCAGTGTTTTGGAGATGCCAGTACCATGAGATGACCACCAAGAACAGCAGCAGCAGTGGCGTACAAGCATCTAGAGCCTAGAAAACAAGGTGTGTGCTACAATTGGCAGAGCTGGAGAAGTGACCCAAGCCCTTGGAGGAGTCCAAGGAATTTATATAAAGGGACTAGCTTGAATGAGTGGAAATTACGAATACCAGCTCTGAGTCAGATGCATCTATACTGGCTGCACAGTTGGGAATCCTTATCACAAGAGGGAAATAGTGACCCCCTTATACCTTCACAGTGCTCAGCTGTACCAGCGACATGACTCTTAATGGCCTGGGCATGACTGACTATCAGGAAGGTTAGGTGAGCTCAAGTTCTAGGGGCTCAAGCAGCAGGAAGGCAGCTTGGCTTCTGATGAGATTCCCCGAGGGCTCTTCATTGTCCTGTGACTCCCACTTACCAGCGCAGTGAAGAGGCTGAGCTCTTATCCCAGGGAAACCGATCAGTTTTCCTTAGAATTTCAGGTAACTAAAGGGGTCTAGAGAGGCTATTACATTTAGCACAATGAATGTTACTTTTAGCACCACTCTTTCTAGATATGTGGACCTCTCAATTCTGAAGCCTCCGTAGGGTACACAGGTTGGATGTATTTCTCTGAGGGAGTTCAGATACTGGAGGCCCAAGGGTTCCGACTCTTCCATTACCTTAGGAAGAGTAAACAACTAAGGCCTAATTCATAGTCAGGTTCACCTGGGCTCAAGGTGGAATTAATTTCACTGACTTCTCTTTAAAATACCAAACAGCCCATCATTTGGAGTCTTAAAGCCAAACAGTCAATACCAACTATCCAGGGACCCATTCTCTAGGGTTAAGTGTTCTAGACCAGTGGGACTGAAAGCAGGAAAAGACAATGCCAACGCAGGTGGGGGTTAATGCCACACCCATTCCCCATGAGTTCAGCATGTCCCCCTCTCTGGAATAAAACTGACTATCCACTCTGAATTCAGTGTGTGAAGTGTTCTGGGCCTCCGTGAGTCAGGCCTCAGGCTGCACACAGCAATGGCTGCCAACGAATTCTGGGGTTGACATCTCTATTCTTTTGTCTGACAAATCTGTGCACTGGCCTGTAAGAAAATCAATACTGCTTTTCCTGGTCCCCTGCACAGGTGCAGTGATGGATTATTGTGCCCCCTCCCCAGCCTCTCTCCAATTTTGTTATCATTTTGCTCTCTGCTTTAGGGCTAAGCATCAACACCATCTCAGAGCTCCCATGACCTTATCCCCTGGCGATCATGTCCCCAGTGACTGAGTGTCGGTGTGACCATAAAGCCAGCCCCGTATCTCCTGGGATCTCAGGGCCAATTTATGAGGCTCATGTTGCTGACGACACCCTGGAGCCTGTCAGGGATGGTCTTTGAGGTTTTACTGCCAAGCTGACCCATGTGCTGTTCTATTACCTGTGTTTGAAGATGCACCTCTATTAGATCAAATTGCCCCCAGAGTCTGATTCCCTCTACAGTGGCAGTGTGGGTGGCAGGTGCTATAGAAACTTCTAGGCTGCAGCCATCAGTCAAACAGTCCTGCTTATCTGGCCAGATATCCCACCAGAGTGAGAGGAACCAGGGCCTGCCTGCACTGTGTGATGTGTGGTTGTCCTGGTTCCAGCCTCCAGGACATAGGATGGGAGCAGGACTTTGGAAAACCTCAACAGTGCTTTCAGGCAGAGGGGATGGGACCTGGCTGGAGGCGGATGAGAGTGTGGAAGTGAGGGATGTTGGGCTGTGAGAGGTGCTTTTCTTGTCTCTCCATGAAATATGGAATTTATTACCATCTCCCAGAAGATCTAGGATAGAGGCACCTACAGGGGCTGGCATGGGTAGCAGAGGTACAGTATCCCATGTGCACAGGGTTCCAAGGCACTCCTGAATAGCCTGGAAGGACCAATAGAACCCATGGCCATCTCTGCCTCCCCAGTTCTCTCTCTATTCCTCTTTCCTTTTAATTATCTATTTCTTAGACTCTGTCTCTGTTCCAATTTCTCTCTCTGTTTCTCACTTCATTGCTCTCTTTTACTGTTCCATGTTCTTGTCTGTCTGACTCTGTCTGCCTCAGTTCTGCATCTGTTTGCCTGTCCAATTTGTCAGTTTTGACTTTCTGTCTCTGTGCCTGTTTCTTTATCTCTGTCTACTCCTGTCTCTGTGTCTCTCCATTGAGGGTCTCTGTATCTATGCATCTCTCTACCTGTCTCCATCTGACTCTTTCTCCCTCTCTCGCCCCCTTTCCCCCTCCCTCCCCCCTCTTTGTCTCTATTTCTTTGAATTTTGGACAGTCTTTCTCTTTTTATATGTCTCTGACTCTCTTTTTATGTATCTCTCTGTCTCCTTTTTTTCTCCTCCTGTTTCCCTAGTTCTCTGTCTCTAACTATCTCTCGAAGTCTGTCTCTGACTTTCTAACTCTGACTTTCTTTAACTCTGCATCTTTAACTCCTGATTCCGTCTCTCTGACTCTTTAACTCTTTCTGTCTTTCCAACTCACTAAGTCTGTATCTGTCTTTCTCTCTAACTCCATCTTTTTCTAACTCTGTCCCCAACTTTGCTGGCCTTCATTGGAGGCTCAGCTTGTGAACACTGCCTCCCACTGGTGTCTCACTGGGAGATGGTTGTTCTTTGCAGTGGATACTGAGTGCTCCCTGGAAGTGGTGCTGGTGGCCAGTGGCACAGGTTTCAGCTGTAGTGAACCTCCCTCTGAAAGGCGTCACAAGGTTCATGTTTATCTACATAGGTTTTTTTTGTTTATTTTCACTGTTTTTCTTTAAATTTTTGTATTGGGGATTGAAACCAAAGTCAGTTGATTGCTAGGCACCCATTCTAATGCTGAGTCATAACTCAGACATTCATTCATTTTTCTTTTAAGACAGGCACTCCCTCTGTAATCCAGGCTGGCCCCAAATGCACATCCTCCCGGCCTGACCCTCAAAAGTGCTGAAGTTATAGCTTTTATCCAACAGGCTTAGTGGTTTTCCTTTTCTTGGGGCTAAGCTTGAAGCAAAAGAAATCAAGGTAAATACAGGTTAAACACATACTTTTAAAACCATCTCTTCTTATACACATAGTTGTTGGGCAGGACATACATGATTTTGATTCAGTTTAATTTTGCCATGGTCTTAGGTTCTTGGTTGACCTTCTTGAGAACTTTAGAGGATTCTGGAGAAATGTATTTTAACTGATAGAACGATTAAAACCTAAAGACCCAAATAAACTTTAAATTTCAATAAAAGTTAATGCCTAGCAATGGGGGCAGGGGAGAAGTCTCCATTTTCCGAAAGATAAAGATAGGATACACATGACATCAGATTCTGCTAGCTGTGGAAAGGTCAGGTTAGGGCTACTCATGACATGGTATCCTGCTGGCCAGTTGTGTGAAGAGGCCAACAGGAAGACAGGTAGTGACTTAGCTGCTTGCACAGGTCAATGTCAGTCTCTCCTACCCTCTGCTTTAGGTCACCTACAGTCCCCTTCTTGTGCTGAGAGTGGTGCTGACTTCCAGCCTGCAGTACCCTGTGTCCACTAGAGGCTGTTCTGTTCCATCCTTGACCTCTACACCTCCTCATCTTACATTCCTAGATCTGTGACCCTCATCCTAGCAGATCAGAATAAGCAGGCACTGCTGTTAAGGGCTCCTGTGTGCAATGAGGAAAAGGGAAGTAGGGTTTTCCAGGAGAGGAAGAGGAGGAGAGGCTGGGCTGATAAATAAGGAGGAGATGCCAAGAGCAGATCAGTGTCTCTAAGGATGAAGGGACATGGAGGAGAGAGGTGAACAAAATAACTCCTGTGCCCACAGCAGCTCATGTGAGACTGAACCCAGTCTAACTGAAGGCTACCGTTGCTTCTAGCTCCCCACCGTCAGTCTGGCAGCTGTGAATTCTTGCACAATTCCCTATGCATGAGACACCCTGCAAACCCAAAACCCCAGGCTTTCCAGACAGGGACTGACATTGCATTTCTCGTCTCCATTTCTCCTCCTCCAGCAGATTCTTCAGTGGCTATATTTTGGTGTGGGAAAGCTATCTGATGTTGTCAAAGACACAGGGCTCTTTAAGCTTTATTATCCCAGTTTTTAGAGATAAAACAGATCTATATTCCTTTCTCAAAGACTGAACTATCAGTCAAAGAACATACATGGGCTGGACCTAGGCCCCTTGCACCTATGCCCCAGATGTGCAGCTTGGTCTTCATATGGGTCCTGAACAACTGGATCAGGGACTATCCCAAAAAGCTGTTGCCTGTCCGTGGGATACGTTCTACTGTCTGGGCTGCCTTGTCTGGCTTCAGTGGGAGAGGAAGTGCCTAGCCTGCAGAGACTTGATATGCCAGGGTGAGAAGGATACCCAGGGAGGGCCTACACCCTCTCAGAGGAGAAGAAGGGGAGGGGGATTGTGGGAGAATTCAAAGTGAATAGAAACAACCCTGTTCCCCTCCACCCCCACATTGAGACCCTGTAACATTAGTCTTAAGCTGCAGCATTGGCAACATGGAGAAGAGAGCAGCCAGCCCTCAGCTCTCTGGCCAGGACCAGCGTTTGCTATCCTGAGTGCCATATATTAGCATAGACAGAACTGTGAGATCCAGTGAGGTATCATGGTGGAGAGCAACAGAGTACTTACTCAAAGGGTTGGTAAGCCCACCACTAGGCATCACAGCCTTCTTTGTGAGTGCATATGCTTGGTAGTGTAGTGTGAATGGACAGTGACAAGACGCTCTATCTCCCGGGGGTGCCCAGCCTTCTGACTGGACTGTCTTACTATTCCTTATGATAACTGTATGAGCAGACAGGAAGCTTTCTTACACATCAGAAAACCAAGATACAAAAAGGTCAGTCTCCCCAGGCTACAATTCAGGGTCAGAACCCAAGCTAACCTGAACCTGGATGTAGGCAAAGTCAAGGTTACTCCTGCAGATGAGGCTCACACTTGTGATCTATGCAGGTGAGCCCCACCGTGAGAAACACCGGACAGGCCCAGGTCCGTTTGTGTAACAGAGCTGAATTTCTTGCATAGCTCTTCACTTACAGTTAAAACTTGTTGTGTCGGCAAGTCAACGAATAGTTGTTTCAATGGTAGATGTATATGTCTCAGACTCAGCTCACACTGAACTGAGATAAATGCCTGGAGTACTGGCCTCAGGCCTTGGGAGTTGGACACTAATACTGTGTCTATGTGAGTAGAATTGATGTATTTGAGTCGTCAGTTTGGAGTGGGGATGTGATTTTCAGAATGCTAGTTAACTATGCAGTTTGAAAGACTTGTATGTTTTAGGCATCTCCCAGTGAGAGAGGCAAAGGGCATGCATTCTTGACTCTTAACAATTCAACTGCAATATGTCAGCTTCCAGCAGGAAACCCGATCTGAATGTTTGCTCCCTGCAACTCTGAGAGTCAATAATTCACCATTTTAGGGTTTGGGCCATTAACACAGAGCAGCTTGAGACTACATTCATTCTCCATTGATCAGATAAACAAGTCCTCGGTATTTTATTACAAAGTGATGGACCAATTTAGCCATCTTTTCACCAACAATGGGCTTACAGTGGATGTGAAATGGCAAGAAGTCTGATTCTTCAGGGACAGAGAAGAAAGGAACATGAAGCAGAGACACCTACCATGGAAATCCACCCAGACAAGGAACATATTAAATTCCACCCAGACATTGGGCCAAGATTTGCAGAAGAATAATGATTAGTTTTTTTCCCTAATTTTTTTGTTCCATATACTTATAGCATAATTTCAGCTTTATCCATCGCATAGAAACACATTGGTTATATTTGTGAATCCTCGATGCATGGTTTAAAGAGAGTATGGGTAAGCAGGTTATGACTGTCTTTTGTGGCAACAGCAGACAGGGCGATCAGATGTAGAGTGAGAAGCTTCTGTATAGAGGAATTGACCAGAGATGGTGTGCTTAGCTTCCTATCATTGCTTCTTAAGTGTTTGGGGATATTTGTCTTCCATGGAGTCCCTAACAACACTAAGGTGGCAGTGTATGGGAACATACCCATAAAATGAGTTCACAGTGGCCACATGTGGCTCCCCTGTCATCCCACCCGTGACCATCACACACATACTTGGAGGATAAGCTCATCACATCCATCCCCAGCACCTTCCATGGTTCCCCTGGCGTGTTCTGTGAATAACCCACTCAACGGCTCAGGAGTCCCTGCCTTTGGAGGCTGGGTATACCTGCAAGCTGGCTTCATCTGAGGGCATTGATGCTTGGAAGCTTACGGGAAGGGTGGAGTAGATGTGGCCCAGAAGGAGGAATGCTCTGGCAGAGGAGGGTTTCTGAAGAGCAGTATTGTCAACAAACGTCTTCTTAGGAGTAAACTGACAGTATTGATTGTGAGACTGAATCAAGAGAATAAATGGAGAAAACAATCACTTTTGTAGCCACAAGCCAGGAGGAGATGTCTGCCACAGGATTACACTTTATTAGCACAGATCTTTGAGGTATCCATAAATGAAGAACTCACATGGGCAATGAAACCTTGAAGACTCTCATGGACACAGCTCCCTTGAGGATTCATATGGAGGAAATCCCATGGGACATGTACCCAGAATAAAACACTATCAAACAAGTGAAGAAACGAGCCACAAACAAGGGAGATAAGAACCAGGACTCCACACTGCAGGCCTGGGAGTCACCAGAAATGGATCCGAAATCAACCTGATAGGAGTCTAAGGAAACAGATGATCACTCATGAAATAAATGCCATTAACACACCGAGAAGCCAGATCACCAAAAGTGTGTAAAATGAAAGGGTAATAACAAAGTCAATAAAGAGTGGTTAAATTCGCTGGTGGAAGCTCAGAATCTGAATCCAAGCTAGTATTCCTGTACATAGAAGCCAAGACAGAGCCTAAGGGATGACCCAGAATGTCACCAGAAAACAAGCTACATTTGCTACGCAAGTGTTGGAAATGGTAATGCCAGCGTGTCAGGTGGTTTACACTAAGGTAAACGAGGATTCTCAGGACACAGTACGGTTGCACAGATATTCAATCCCAGGTCACGCAAGCCCAGGGACTCGCAGGCACGAGAGTGAGAAATGTCTTACCAAGACAATGTAACAGAATTAGAAGAATCCACAGGCAAGGACACACTCTTTCATCTCATGAGAAAGAGGACATTGTTGAAGGGGAGACGGTGCACATGGCAGTGGCCTGGGGCTTCTCAGTATTCACACAGATGAGAAACCCTCTGTTGAAGACATTTCAATTCTAGTTAACCAATGTGGGGAAACATTGCAATACCAGGGTATGAGCTGAACTCATAACACTATACGACCCCAGAACTGTCACCCCAAAACTGTGACCTATCACCCCAGCACTGTCACAGTTGCTGGGTCATTCTGATAGCATGTCACCCTGGTGCTTGTCATCCCAAATATATGCTAACACAGCAGTGTCTCACCCCAGCAGTGTCTCACCCTAACACTGTCTCACCCCAACACTGTGTCACCCCAGCATTGTATCATTCCAGCAGTGTTTCACCCCAGCACTATCTCATCCTAGCACTGTGTCACCTCAGCACTGTGTCACCCCAGCAGTGTTTCACCCCAGCAGTGTTTCACCCCAGCACTGTCTCATCCTAGCACTGTCTCACCCCAACACTGTGTCACCCCAGCACTGTGTCACCCCAGCAATGTATCACCCCAGCAGTGTTTCACACCAGCACTGTGTCACCCCAGCACTGTGTCACTCCAAAACTGTGACACCCCAGCAGTGTCTCTCCACAGCACTATGTCTCTCCATCAGTGGGGCTGAATCAGTCCTGGGAAGTAGTCTTTGTGGCACGATGGTTCACCCGACAAGTTTCAAATCTTCAAAACACCAAACCACTTTGGAAAAACTCAACTGAAAAGGAGAAAACCACAACATTCAGTGAACAAATACAACAAAATTCATCCTCCACCAAGGGCAAAACAATTCCCCAAGCCTATAAAACTTCAGCAGAAGTGGAGTCAGGAAAATACAAACTTGGGCCAAAAGCAACAGCTAGAAACTGCCGGGGAGATAAAGAGAAAGTGGGGTGAATATATTTCCAGAGGCAGTGGGCAGAGCTCACAGCAGTGGGTGCACACTGTGATGACTTGGGGAGTTCCTTAGGACCAAGAGGGAAAATGGAGTTGATATGAGTTAAATGTGTATGGCAGCCTTCAGAACAAGTGTGAAGTTAAGGTTCTATGGAAACTGTGGAAAAGCAGGTGCCAGTGGGAAAGGATAGATGATGAATGACTCTCAGCTCTTCCTGCACCATGTCTGCCTGGATGCTGCCATGCTTCTACCTTGAGGCTACTGGACTGAACCTCTGAACCTGTAAGCCAGCCCCAATTAAATGTTGTCCTTACAAGAGTTGCCTTGGTCATGGTGTCTGTTCACAGCAGTAAAACCCTAAGTAAGACAGATAACAAGATCCATCATTATAATGGGACTCATTGTTCAACTGAATAAAAAGCAAGACCCACTATTCCAGTGCCAAAAAAATATCACTTTACACATAAACACCTTATGCACATATAAATAGGACCAGGCAAACATTAAACTAAAACATGGGGCAGCCATGTTTATATCTGGAATGAGTTTCAGAAGATAGACTGTTGGAGTGTCTACAGGTTAAGAGGGCCATCTGTTCACAGCAAAGGGATGACCCCATGACTCAGGGGAGCACCTAGAGTGTGAGCAACAGGTGCAGGGTTTCAGAGAGGCCTTGCCCATCAGATAGGGGCTCTTGTATCAAAGTGGTTCAAAGGGTTCTTTGCATAGCTCTGAATCCTGGAAATGTAAGATCAGGGTGCCGGGGTGGATTCTGATGAGAACATTTGCTGGGTGCAGAAGCCCCTTTTGTCCCCCTAATGCAGGCTCTACTCTCTGACCACATGGCCTTCAAGCAGGCATCATCCCAGCACTATCATGCTGGGAATTATGCCTTTGATTTTGGGGGACACAAGTTAGTCCACCGTACATATGATATCAAACAGAAAACAGAGCAGCAGGTGCTGACCTGTGGTCATGGCAGAATCTCCAGCTTGGAGGACAGGACACAGGCTCTTTGCCATAGCATGATGTCCCCCATAGAAGGAGTACAGCACTGCTGCTCTGGCAGCTCTCCTGCCTTGGGGCCTACAGTATGTTGTCCATGGATGCCAATGCTGTTTTACTCCTTGTCTGTCCTGCTCCCTCAGGGTCATGCCCTTCCCCTAACCACCCTGTCTGCTACACAGTCCTCTCTCCAGGAAAATCTGGGTTTCTATCATGGACATTTATGACATGGTTTCTTGTGTCAGAGCCTCTGCCCTTCGGGGTATGTCAATGGCACATGAGTTGAGTTCCCAGTCTCAGCCTCTGCTCTTAGACTCACTGACCCTTAAAGAGTTCTGCTTTTGCAGGAAGCAGAGCTGTGTACCATGGTCTCTTCCAACTAGTGTTTTATAATCTTACCTCCTTTGACATTGTTTCTGTGTTTAGTTGCAAGTCAAAAAACAAAACAAAACAAAACAAAACAAAACAAAAAACAACCAACCAACCAAAAAACCAAACCAAACAAACAAAAATCAACCATACCAAACCAAACCATTCTATGCAATCTATTTCTCAGAGTTGGCTATTTAAACCACCTCACCAATGATCACTTTCAGTTTCCTGCTTCTGTGAATAGTGCAAATGTGGAATTCTTGTCTCACACTGATTGTTCCAAATCCAGATAGCCTGCAGATTTTGCCCCTTCTCAGAACAGGGGAGAAGACAGGTTGTGCCACATTTCCATGGTCAATTAATAGGACACACAGATTCTAAGAGGGATGCTTGACTTGTGAAGTTTACTCTGTCTACAATCAAAACAGGACAACATGTCCACTTCTTATCTCCCCTTTGCAAATATCTAGCAGATATTAATAATTTTCCTTACATTAATACCTAACACTCAAAAGTTCTAACGAATCTGTTAGCTTCTAACATTTTAAGTATAAAGATTTCTTAGTGATTCCAGTCAAGTCCAGTGGTGAAAGGTCATCATTAAGTGTATAGCAACATAATTAAGGTCATAATTAAGTGTATAGCAACTCTGAGTTCAGTTATTTTAGGGGAGAAATGAGAAGCCATGCTCACCCTGTGCTGGCCAAGAGGGGCCACTACGAGGCAGCTTAGGCAGGACTTGGTGGCACAAGGAGGTCCTGGGTAGTGTTTCTATTGGTTAGGAAGGTTTTTCACAAAGAGGTTGATGGTAGGCGTTCTCACCTGGAGTGTGGGCTTACAACTACCTGCCTGCTGGATGCTGTCCATCTCTCTCTCCAACTCAGCCTGGAGAGAAGGCACAGACAAATCCAGACCTATAGCTAACCGCACCACAGGGGCAATCCTGTGGAGCAGATGATTGTCCATTGGCTCTTCATTTCCCACTGCTTTCTTGAGGGGTCTTCTCTGGACCTACTATAGCCCCATTCAAACCCTGCTGTGTCTTGATGCTTGCTGGAGCCTATCTCAAGGCCGCTCAGTATTCAGGGTATGGATGATTCCTGATATTCCTGGGGTGACACCTCCAGACCTGCACATGGAGTCTCCCCTTGCCAAGGAGGGGAAGCTGTAGAGGTAACTGGAGCTTTGCCTTTGCGAATCCTAAGGAACTAAACTTGACAGAGGCTTCTGTAATGGAGGGAACTGTCACCTGTTAACCAGGGAGGGCTATCCACTCATTCCCAGAGACTGGATTCTGGGAGACAGGTGGAGCTAAGACGCTTCTATATCCTTGTTGAGAAGGGACTTGTCAGAGAAGACCAGCAACTCCCTCCTTGGTCTACTGGGTGAGTGACACCCTCGTGACAGCAGAATGGAAACCATGAAGTGCTGTGGGTGTGCACAGAGGGTGGGATGAGGGAGTAGCAGGGACAGGAAGGGGAGGGGGAGGAGGAGGGGGAGGTTTGGACCTGTCAGCTGCAGCTGCAGGCTTTTCTGCTCCTGGGCTTCTAAAAAAAGGCTTCCACCCCTGGAGACCTGGTGTATCCTTCACTACCCTGGAAACACTTACTTCTGCCACATTGTCCTTGCTTATCCTGGTAGTCCAGGCTGCCGCCGTGGCTGGATTTATTTCTGGGGCTTTGAAGCTACTCCTAGGCCAGTGGCCTTGTGAGGGCTGGAACTGCCACACTGAACTGCAGTGTTTCTTCTGTCTGACTGACTGCCAGTCTGTCCTTCCTTCATCAGCCCTGGAGCTCTAACAGGATTGAGAATTTGTTTACAAGGAGGGATCTGTTTTCGTATTCACTTGCTTATTTATGTGTTTTATATATATTAAAAAAAAATAAATGTCAGGAGCAATGAGGGCTAACCGATGGCAAGGACAGGCAGCCTGTCTCCTTCTGGGTGGTGGCCGGCTGGGCATCGATCCTCAGCCTCATAATGTAGTCTAATAACGGCTCTATTACCGCCGCCCGCCAATTGGCCCAGGCGCCCTCCAAATGAGCCACAAAGAAGCCAGCTTGTCAATATTAATTCCGCCCCGGAGATGACTTGTTACCGGAGAGCAAAGGTGTTCTGGCTGGGGCTGAACAACTTAACTCCTTGTCTCATAAAATTTAAGCTGCTATTGATCGCCTTCTTCTATTATGTGAAAGATTAAACATGCGTGCTTGCATGCACACACAGGCACAAGCGCACACACACTGGCACACTTGGGAGGCGGCGCCCACACAGGCGCCCGCCTAGATCAGGCAGGCACAGCCCCGTCTCCCCCACCTACCCTGCATCATTCAGCAACTCGAAGCAAATTAAATCAATGAATTCATCCCAGCAGATGGCCACTTTAACACTCAGTTAGCCTTTAGATAATTGAGCGTTGACTCCAGAATCATAAAATGGATGGCTCGTTTGTACGTTTTACTGAAATAGATCGCCGAGGTTAAATAAATGAAATCCCATTTGTCAGGCAGTAATAAATGGGTTCCCCTTCTGCAAACAGCTCTGTTTGGCCTAATAAATACAGGGACGTTACAGCGCTCCTCCCGCGATGGGGTTACGGCTTAATGAAATGGTCTTCCCTCTGCTTGTTTTTGCCTCCTCCTGCACCGTGTGATAAGTAGCAAACCAACGAAGCTTGTAATTACAATCTTACAGAAACCCGGCCAATCTGTATATAAATCTCACCCTCCAATTACAAGATGTAATAATTTTGCAGTCAAGCTGGTAATGAGGTCTAATACTCATGCCTGCGATAATCCCCGCTGGATGCTGACTCTATCAGATGTTAGCTTTGTAATTATACTGGCAGAAAATCATTATTTCATGTTCAGCAGAAAAATGAGGTTGGTGGGAAGTTAATTTTCTCTATGCTCTGTGAAGCATAGACAAAATTTTAATGATTTAATCATTATGGTTATCCCTTTTGCAATTGACCCGCGTTACTTGTGTAGAAACACTGGCATGCTTAAAAGTCCCTGTTACCCAGTAAAGCTTGCCAGGTATGCAGCTTTTAATGTAAGAATAACTGTACACAATTAAACTATTACCCTGCCGACAGGCAGGATTCATTCCATCTTCAGTTTTCATTATTTATGTGTGCCATTCATGGAAATGTTTGTGTCTTGCCCACACAATGACATATGGCTAATTTATATAAAAAATTTGATTTGTGCTTTTCTGATGAGGTCAGCCCTAACAAAACAGCATCACAGAAAAACAACCCAAACGGATGAAACCTGAGGGTGGGTCTAGAAAGACAGTTACAGCATCTCTGGTAAGAAAATATGAACAAGAAAATGGAAGAAGTGGTGTCGGCAACCTACTGTGGGAACAAAACTGACTTCTCAAATAGGAGACTAATATTTTGGATAGCATCGGTGGACTATTTATAAGCAATGTGGTTTTAAATACAGTTAAACCGTCTGCTAAAGCATGAATTTCTTTTCATATTTTTGGTGACTCTTTGGGGATGTGAGGATACCTCACAGACAAGGATACTGCAGGAAAAGCAACACAGTCCTTCACAGAGGAGTATTCATTGTCCCTGGGAGGAGGTGTCTCCCAGCAGGCTCTGGACAGAGTGTGCCATTTCCAGGCCTGGGTTCTGTGGACAAGCTAGCTTTGTTTTGAAAATTCAAACATGTTAGAAGAGTGTCCCTGGTCAGTGAGTGTTGCTAACTTAGCCTCTGCTGTGTTCTGCAGCCTTGCCCCAGGCTCTAACTGAGCCCATCCCCACCTAGGACTGTACTGATTGATCTGGGGTGGAGAAAATCAAGCACGGGGGAGGTATCTTGTCCCTGGTTCCATGTGTCTTCTTTTCTTGCTTTTCCCTTCTTGGAGAAGAAAACCTTCCAAGACAAACTTAACTGCTATACCTCTAAGGACTGTCCCTGGTAGACTCTAAGGACTGACAGAGCCAGTTCTTGTCCTGATACCAATGAGGAACTATGTTGTGCCCTAAAGTGAGAAGATTTCATAGGAAAATATTATGTAAATTCCTTTATAAGAGTTCCAGACTAGTGGGTCAGCTTTGTGCTATGCCTCAACCTTGGATATACTGTTTAAATGACAGGTCTTTGCACACAATGCTACATGTGGGCTATACCATAGTGCATCTATGAGTTGTGGAACTTTCCAGAAGTATGCTGCTTGTCACACCTTGCCTGAAACCAAAGTGATTCTGGCTCATTTGATGATTAGAGGTAGTGGGTTCCTATCTTATCAAACATGAGAGTGAAGAGTTCTAGCTCCTTCTTTCCTATCATCCCCTCCAGCTCTGTCAAGGTGTGTCCTCATTTCCTGTAAAAACCCCACAGTTCCTACATTTTAGAAAACAGCATGCTAACCTTCATTCCTTCATCC